>JAECMU010060304.1:8804-25840 GCA_016106625.1 Dracogyra subfuscus
AGTGGTCTGGTCCGAACATCCCAACAGCCAATGGGATGGCCTAATTCTTCTACTGTATACTGCTCTCTAGTTCCGGTCACATGACGGTATCTTTCTTCTTTTTCTCTTCGCTTTTTCTCAAGTTTTCTCCAGTGCTATTTTCTGGAGTAAATAAAAGAGATAAAGTGAGGTGACGGAGGGTATATAATGTTTAAAACCACCAAGTGTTAATTGGCAGGATTCAAACATACGGCACGGATTTGCATCTCATCTTTCGTCTGTCAAATCTTCCATAAAAATGGAAGCCCAATTAACCATAGTTAATATAAGGTGCACTGTCAAATATTCGGTTCGAAAGTAAAGTAACATTTTAGTATTAATTTGCAGCAAAACAGGGTCAGTAATACTCAAGGACTAATAGTGAGCCAGCAGACATTTTGATATAATGAGAATTAATACTTTGGGGACGTTTGGAGGTGTACATTTAAATCTGATTGGCAATATAAGGTTGTGAATGATTTAAAAGTATCCAAGATTGTCAGCTATCACTGTTATTTTAAAAATGGGATTGGGGAAATTGTAGACATTACTTTTCAGTTACCGAGTACCATTCTCCCATCATCAGTAGCAGTTTGATAGAGCACATGCATGAGATACAGTGGGTTGCAATATCAAACACCCTTTGTGGACCTGTTGACCCCCCACCCCTCAATCCCATCCAGTGTCCCATGACTGTTACAGCAAAGGCCATGGTATGTGCTACCTGTCTGTGAAAAAGAAAGGAAGGAAATGGTTTATTTAACAAAGCACTCAACACATTTTATTTATGGCTACATGGCATCGGACATATGGTTAAGCACCATACAGATATTGAGGGAGGAAACCTGCTGTTGCCACTTCATGGGTACTCTTCGATTAGCAGCAAAGGATCTATTATATGCACCATCCCATAGACAGGATAGCACATACCACAGCCTTTTAATGTACCAATTGTGGTGCACTGGCTGGAGTGAGCAATAGCCCAAATGGCCCACCAACGAGGATTGATCCCAAACTGACTGCGCATCAGTCAAGCATTTTACCACTGGGCTATGTCTCACCCCGTATCTGTGAAAAAGTTCTTATAAAAAGATCACTTCTTGCTATATGCGGTAGCAGTAGGTTTTCTCTATTATTCTATAGACCAAGTTGCAAAATAACCATATTTAAAATAACACGGGTTTCATTAACAAATATTCCTTTTTCTTTCTAACGACTAAGCACTTGTTTCATTCTGCCAGTTATTTCTAATTTTCCAGGCCCTAATAATGAAAGAGTACACACTTCCCATTCTGCTCCTGACTCGCAGTATGGATGTTATTCACCAGATGAATGACATTTCTAACCAATCAGAAGCAGCGACACACAAATCTAGTCGCCCAGGCAGCCAATCAGGTGCAGTGGTTAAGAAGGTTGTACCGCAGGTTGATGAACACCGGAGAGAGACTGCTGTTCAAGTGTGCTGTGTTCTTGTGCGAATCTTGAAGCAGTGTCGGCAGTTCCCAGATGCTCTAGCAAAGACGCTGATGCCAGTAATAAGGTATGTTGTCAGTTAAGATGTTTAATATCTGTAATCTAGCTCTAATATAACAATTAATTCTGGGAGATTTTAAAAGTGTCAATTTAAAAAACCCTCACTTGGCGTGTCTAAAAAATACTTTTAAATTAATTATCATATTAACCTGAAAACTGCATATTGGTTTATTTCATGTGATCTATGTATGTACAAAATACAGGGTCTCTTAAAATGCTCTTAGACTAATACATTAAAACGATGGACATTTAGAATTTAAAACATTTGTATCATTGAGCCATTATGATGATCATCATAGAGCTTGGTGCATGTATGGACATTTCCTTTTCAGTTTCCACGCTAATGCTGATGCATGGCTTCTGTACTCTGACTTAAGTGGACTTGGTTTTAATTTGAAGTTTTCCTTCACCTAGGAGAGTTTCCGTACTAGGATTCTGAGCCTCTCCAGCCCAATTTTGATTTTGGAGTTTGCTTCTAGACAGTTGTCTTTCTTGACTCACGTCCTGTCTGTCTGGTCCATATTAGTCTAGTGTCTACCCTTTGACCAGTCCAGCTTGGGTGACCCTACCATAAGCTGATCCTCCAGGTGACATAGCTGTCCGAGGCATTGAGACATGCCACCTACCTCACCATGTCACCAGGAATGGACCAGGAGATAGATTGAGCCATCAAAGTAGACATATGAAATAGTTTGGTATATTTACATATAGCACTAATTTGCAAATGACCAGAAATATCCTATGAAGACAAATAATTAATCAAACAATAAATAAATAAAAATAAATTTAAAGAAAGCCCTTCTAAATTAGCCTTTTATTAATTGTAGGACAGAAGAATTGGACATATTGGATTTGAAGAGTGGAGCTGCTCCAGATGTCCAGGTATTGTTTGTGTCTTGTGTAGCATGTCGTATACTCTGAAACCAGATACAAATATCAGATCACAATTGTAGTGTGATAACTTAAAGTAGCATTAGGACACATTTTGGAAGGAAGGAAGGAAGGGTTTTATTTAACGACACACTCAACACATTTTATTTATGGTTATATGGTGTCAGACGTATGGTTAAGACACAGATATTGTCACCACTTCATTAGCAGCAAGGGTTCTTTTATATGCATCATCCCAAAGGCAGGATAGTATATGCCACAGACTTTGTTACACCAATTGTGGAGCACTGGCTGGAACGAGAAATAGCCTAATGGGTTCACCGACGGGGCTCGATCCTAGACCGACCACACATCAAGTGAATGCTTTACCACTGGGCTACGTTCTGCCCCGTATCTATAAAAGAGAAAACACCTCAAGTTTTCTCCAGTTTATCTTTGGCAGCTCCTACAATACAATTATATGGACAATGAAAGATCTGGAAAGAAGGGTTCAAGTAGTTTCATTTATCAACTACTCATGTCTTGGTTTTATTTTGTACAATGTACAATACATGTGTACAGTAGTTAATTTATGATTATTCTTACTTGCAAGTATTCTCTGAGCACCGTCAGACATTTTTGATGTTTTGTATTTCAGCCACCACTCTGGATAGAGTTAATATTTAAAATTTTGGAGCCTTCCATTCAAAGGTATGATTGTTATGTTTTTATTTAATTTATGTTTTATGTATTTTAGTAGAATTAGTTTAATACATTGCTACATTGCTACTAAGTTTCGGCAATGGATAACTTATAGATGTAGTATACCATGTAACTGTTACAGCTATTGTAGTGTGTGTCATAATATGTGTCAAATTATTCTTATTAGAACATTACTGGATTGTCATAAAGTAATTCTGTTAGATATTCAGTCAAATTATACATACATACAAGTCTTGTCATTTGAAAACATAATTGTAAGATGGGCAGAGGGTGATTCATGAAACTTTTCCACTCACTTGACTCATGCTCACTCCAAGATGGAATTGTTGTCTTTCTGCATCTGCTTTTCATCTTTTTGCATTAGTATGTATTGTTACCATATTCTTTTTAAATGTCTTAACTGCTCTTCTTGTTTGAAATTTCTCACCTGGAATCAGGGCTAGCTCTGGCATTTCGCCAAATTCGCCAATTGCGAATTTTAAAAGCAGTTGGCAAATTTTATAATAAATTGGCGAAATAATTTCATGTAATAACTGACATTGTAAAGAAAATAACTGTTGATTTCTGCAATTTTTTAAGTTTAATAGACAATTTGGCAAAATAATTTGCTCACCCAATGCTAGGCCTGCCTGGAATGATCATCATCTGAACAAATCACTTGTTCTCTTGCTATATCCACATGCAAAAGTCTGAATCCCCCCAACCCAGATATATTGAACTTCATTGAAAATGCATCACTTGTTATTGCTATCACATGTTTGAGCTTGATATAAAACACACAATAACCCTAACTCTTTATACACAATTTTGGGGTTATTCATTGCCTATAAAAATTCACCCAGTTATACTAAATCAGTGAAATACATTATTGTATTCCTATACCCTTTTTTACAACTATGTACAAATTTAACTGGTGTCTTGGTTTTTTTAATGGAAAGTTAGTTTAATTTTTATTAATAACACCACTAGAGTACGGTAAATTGATTTATTAAATGTAGGCTATTGGCTGACAAACATTGCGTAATTTTTACATAATTAGAGAGGAAACCCGCTTCATTTTTAATGATTAGCAAGGGATATTTTGTATGCACAATCCCACAGATAGAACAACACATACCACGGCCTTTGCACTGGAACCAGAAATAGCTCAATGGGCCCACCGACAGTGATCGATTCTAGACCAACTGCACATTTAGCGAGGACTTTACCACTGGACTATGTCCCACTCATCTTTTCAGTGGAGTTAAGTATATAATACATGAATCAAGGACTAAAGTCAACAAGCTGACTTACAAGACTTTAAGCAAAATTACATATATTTTTGCATATCACTGTGGTATCACAAAGTTGAGAGATTTTAGTGAATTGGGCTCCCGAAACTTTTTTCATATATAATTGTTTTTTGTTTTGTTTTTTTTAATTCATGATGTTATAATTGCAGTATTCTGGAACCAGTGTTGGAGTATCTGATTGGTTTGCCAACAGCCACGGCTGAACTCGATCCCCTTATTACCAAGATCCATGAGCTACCGTGTGGTTGCCCACCAGGACTGAAGCAGATTGTTAATCTGCGGAAGCCAGTTGGTAAGTTCACAGATGAATACAGTTCTTTCAAGGTGCAGTCAAGAAGTGTCTACATACTGAAAGTGATGACAGACTAAAAGGTTTTACATTACATTTCAATATAATCATCCTTTACCTCAGTGAGCCTAATTATCCTTCAAACTACTGATGCCAGCAGAACTCTGGGTCCAATTGTTCAAATCATGGTTAAATTAACCCAGCATTAGTATGATATTTTCCTTTAATTATTTTTGCACAAATACAAAATGAATGTTAGAATTGACAGTGTATAGATACCTTTTGTTTTTTTAAATGAAGATTCAAAATATGTAACCAGTTATCGTTGGTATTGATTTAGTCCTTGTTTTTGAAAATGTCAGTTAACCTTTGGTTAAGTTAACGAACCTGTGAACAGCTGGGTCCTAGGTCCCTGCTTATGAAACTTTTGAGACTCAATCTTTATTGACGTCACACGCATACAATTTGTATGGTGTTGCCACGACGTTTAAGTCTCTCAGACTCTATTAGAGTCTTGAGTCTAGACTCTAAAGGTTTTATAAGCACCAATCCTGGTCTTGACTATTACCCTTGTTCAGCAACGCTGTGCTGTGTCTGTCGACTTCAGTGTGTTAGGCCTGGTCTTGACTATTAGCCTTGTTTTTGTTACAGCATTAAAGGTTGTCATAACGACTGCTCTGCAGATGGTTATCACCCAGTTAAGCAACGCCGTGCTGTGTCTGTCGACTCCAGTGTGTGTTCTCTTCAACATGCTACAGGACCGGTGTACGGAAGAAAGCATTACTACAGCTCACGACAGTGTCGGTTTGCAGGCAAGTCTGTGGGATCGATTCTGCATAACATTTATAAAACATTTATTGTCGGGTCTAAAAACATTTTTGTTTTCCAGAATGTGCCAAATTTTCTCAGATAAGGTCGGCTTTGTGTATAGCTTTATCATGTAGAGTTACAGATCAAGTTTGACTTTCACGGTGATTAGCCCATTTGGAAATAGTTATAGCCCTTGAACTTAGAAGATAAAACAAAGAAAGAAATGCTTTGTTTCACGATGCACTCAACACATTTTATTTACAGTTATATGACATCAGATATATGGTTACGGACCACACAGATATTGAGAGAGGAAACTGACGCGAATTGATCCCAAACTGACCTCACATCAAGCAAGCGCTGTACCACTGGGCTACTCCTCACCCCTGAGACAAAATACATTTGGTAGGCCAAGTAAGAGACATGCATTGCTTTAGCAGTACTGTCAGAATGAGCCCTTGCATCATACAAATATTGTAGAAACTAGGGCATTTTAAAAAACAGTAGACAAGTTATGAATACTCCCACACTGCAGAGAGAAGTCCAACCCACTTAGTCCTATGTTAGCATTGTGTTAGCATTGATGTAATAAATAAAAACTGATTGTTGGTATTGCAGCTGTTGACTTGGTTGTTGAAGCTGAAGTTGCATGACTTGACCTACATCCAGAAGATGGTTCGACTAGAACTCCACGCGGACGTACAGCAGCAACTGTCACTGCTCGCCGACTGCGTGTATCACGTCGTCGTACGCGGGAAAGGTAAATATCGAATATCTCTTTACAGGGCCATCTTTGATTGAGTAGTGACACAACCTCTTGAACAATTATTGTTCTGGCAATTTTTAGCATTTTGAGAATCAAGATAAATAACTCCTATGAATGTTGACAGCTATGTTTTTGGAGACTGGTCATGAATGGAAGGAAAAAACCCACCCAAAACCCCAAGTTTTTGTGTAATATTCACAATATCTGTTCTACAGTTTTCGGATAGAGATAATCTTTAGACCTGTTTGTTCTATATTTATGACAGTTATAGGCCTAACAGTAAGCCTCTGTGTTGCCTGCTAGATCAATGGGATTGGTATGTACTGTCATGTCTATGGAAAAGTGCATATGAAAGATCCCATGTTGTTATTCAGGACGAGTAATCAATATAGTGGTAGCAGGTTTCTTCCTTTCTCTAGACTTTGTCTAAGTAACAAAATAACTATAGTTTGAAATGTCTTGACATAGTTTGAAATGTCTTGACATAGTTTAAAATGTCTTGACATAGTTTGAAATGTCTTGAAATATCATTAACATTCCTTTAAATTATTTTGTGTTTGTTTCAGGTAGGGGAGTGAGCACCCCCCGTCTGGCTGGCAAGTTTGTTAAGATGCACAAAGAGTGGCTGACTGAGAGAGTTGCCACCATAACAGCGCACCTAGCCCGCTAGTAAGATAACAAACATACTGCATCAGACAAAATAACTATTCTGTTTCTTGTATATTGGGGTGGCATTTAACTCAGTCATTTGACGTGCTTGCGTAGCAGGATTGAACCACCTTGGTGGATCCATTCATCTGATTGGCTTTTTTCTCCTTCCAACCAGTGCACCACAACTGGTCAAAGGCTGTGGTATGCACTTTCCTATTTGTTGGAAAATGCATATGAAAAAGATCCCATACTGTGTTAAGAAAATGTAGCAGGTTTCCTCTGATGTGTCTATATGTCAAAATTACCCAATGTTTGACATCCAATGTGTTCTAGTGATGTTAAACAAAACACTGATGTTTCTTAAATATCCTCAAAAACCAGGTTTAAAATAAAAGAAAAAGTCTTTCGAATTTGAAATCAAATATGTGGCGTTTTAGCTTGCACAGTTATCTTTGATATTATAGAGCTGTACTTTTTCACAATGTTAATTTCATTGGATATCTATTTCAGTAGTTACTTGGCTGATAATGTAACAGTCACCACTTGTTCCATCATTATTAATATAAATCTAGCATTAATTTTATTGGACCTATTGCAATAGTTACAATTTGTTTTGTCATTATCAATATAAACTATAGTCTGTCCCATTCTCCTACAAAACTGTTTTGTGTAAACCATTTCAGTTTGCTTTAAAAGGAAAAAATTTAAAATTGTTTTTGGAAATAAGAAAATACTATTTTTGTGTTCAATTTAGAAAACAATCTTCTCAAAAATATATAACTTGTAGTAAATACCATAACATGAAAAAAGGTGTTCATTGTGGGATGAACTAATAAGATTCCATCATATGTGGTCATGTGGGATAAAACAAAGTACATCCGAGGTGGTGGAAATTTCTATCTGGGTCGAGGCTTGCCAGGGTCAAAATTTCAACCACCGAGGGTGCACTTTTCCTATCCCACAAGACTACATATAATGAGTCTTTCTCCCATTTATTTGATAAATGAACCATTATTTTACACCAAAAAAACTAAGATAGTTGAAAAAGTAGGTTAGCATCTTCTTTGTTTGAACTTTTTATCATAAATAAAACTCTACTATCATATTTTCTGCATCTGTTTAATGTATTAAATATAATTTAACACTACAAATTAACAAGATAGCTTTTATAACGTAGGTTTTAATAGCAAAATGTCGATCTAAAACAACTAATTTGCATTAATATGATGTCTTAGTCCATGCCCATTATGTGTTGACATTATAGAATGAGTCTGTCTTGCACGACTATGGATGGGAGAATATAGTGTCATTCAACAGTTATTAAATGTTATAGGTGAGGTCAAGGTAAGATATATTAGACCACTATGTACATAATATTTGATATATATTTTTTTTAGTTTGCCAAACACAGATGTTTTAGAGGGAGCAACTTCATCTTTTAGCGACAAAGTATTTATTGCTTTGGCCAGCAGTGTCATGGATACAGAATCAGGTAATTACCATATTCGAATATTGGGTGGAATAGTGCCTGATAGGTGTGCTGTGGGATAAACATGGGATATTTTAAGTTCCATCGTAGTAAAAACTTTAGGCTATTATTATATCTTAAGCTGAAGGGCGACACGTGGCCCAGTGGTAAAGCACTCACTCGATGCATGGTCGGATTGGGATCGATCTCTCTCGGTGGGCCCATATCACCACAACTGGTATATCAAAGGCTGTGGTATATTATCCTGTCTGTGGGGATGGTGCATATAAAAGATCCTTTTTTACTAATGGAAACAAGTTGTGGGTTCCGTCTATAAGACTATATAAAAAATATGTCAGAATTACCAAATGTTTGACATCCAATAGCTGATAATTAATAAATCAGTGTGCTCTAGTGGTGTTGTTAAACAAAACAAACTGTGATAGGTGTGTTGTGGTAGTGAGTTTAATATCCTATTTATTACCCAGTAATCAGTTTCAGTTTATATCACTAAAGTTGTTTAATTAACGTTCCGGTGAGGTCGTATTGTGTCAGTTGTATGATAACATCATACAACGTTGAGGTGTTACGTCCTACTTGACGTTCTGTTGGGAGGGTGGGACGTAGCCTAGTGGTACAGAGCTTGCTCGATGCATGGTCGGTCTAGGATCAATCCCCGTTGGTGGGCCCATTGGGCTGTTTCTTGTTCCAGCCAGTGTACCACAACTGGCATATCAAAGGCTGTGATATGTACTAACCTGTGTGTGGGATGGTGCATATAATAGATCCCTTGCTGCTAATCAAAAAGAATAGCCCATAAAGTGGTGACAGCGGGTTTCCTCTCTCAATATCTCTGTTGTTTCTTAACCATATGTCTGATGCCATATAACTGTAAATAAAATGTGTTGAGTGTGTTGTTAAATAAAACATTTCTTTCCACTTTTGTTTTTCTAGTGGAATGAATCACTTCGTTATGTGCCAAGATACTTTTAACCATGTGGGTAATAATTATTTTTATATTTCCTAAGGATACCAAGACCTGCTCACCGTTTATCGCCTGGTGTTCAATAACTGGAAGTGGCTCGAGGAACAGCTGGACATCTCCCCCGCTCTGAGTCATGGCAGTCAGCCCAAACGGTCGCAGTTTTCTCTCAGTATCTCAGAACCAGAGGATCCAGACTTCAACCCTGTTACAGAATTTAACAAGATTGGAGACAACTTTCTCGATCAGGTATATAACACGTTTAGTATGCATTATTTGGTGTTCTGCCAGCCTTGCAGCATAGTGGTTAAGCCCTTGGTATTGCTAAAGATTGTGATATGTGAACATTATTTCACTCAGGGAAATATATTTGAAATAATTGGTAACCCATTTATATTTTTAAAAAATGTCTCTGTCTTTCTCTCTCTCTGTCTCTCTCTGCACCGACCAGTGATCCATAAATGGTTCACAAAGGCTATGGTTTGTGCTATCCTGCCTATGGGAAGTGTAAATAAAAGATCCATTGCTGTTAATCGGAAAGAGTAGCCCATGAAGTGGTGACTGCGGGTTTCCTCACAAAATCTGGTGGTCCTTAACCATATGTCTGACGCCATATAACCGTAAATAAAATGTGTTGAGTGTGTCGTTAAATAAAACATTTCTTTCATTCTTTTCCTTGCAGAATTTCATTATGAGTTTCCCGTTCAACTGGAGTCAGATCCTTCAAAGTGATCTTGGCCTGAGTGAGTTTGGTTTCAAGACTCTGCTGTACAACCGTCACGAGATGCAGGACGGAGCCTATCTAGAGGACTCGGAAAAGAGACCCGTGGAAATTCTCAAGTCCGTCTTCGAACACGAAGCATTGGAGCTCAGTTAAAAAAAAAAACATAATGGAATCATAAAGTCTGACATATACCTTAGTATTTGTTCTGTTATTTACAAATATATGATTCACTGAAGTGTTTTGGTTGTACAGAATCTATATTTGAATATGAAACATCAGAGGTAAACTAGAGAATCGGATGGATCATAAAATAAATCAGGCAAATTTATTAGTATATGTATTATTTCTGTCATTTGTTATGTGAATACATTTGTGATGTAAATTAATGTCGGTTTTCAAACATGAAGCATCAGAGATTAGCTTCAATTATATGTATTTCTTTTAATGCATTAACAAACCTTTGTACTGTACAGGTCAGGTAAAGTATTTGTACATGTATTGCTGAAAAAGGGAAACTCCAAAGTGTGTGTGTGTGTGAGAGATAGAGAGAGACAGACAGACAGAGACAGAGAATGGATATGTTTAAATGAGAGAGAATGCACGTTGTTTAGTGATTATACAAAATATAAAATGAGTATGTTATTCTTCTGATTCACAAAAATCAGCTAAGCATTCTAAAAACATAATCAAAACTGTGTAGTCTGTCTCAGTCAAAAGAGAACCAGTGAATATTTATAATGAATAATGCTAAAACCAAAATAATAGATTAATTATTGACAATAATTTAGTAATTTAGTAATTTTTTGACGATAATCGGTTATCAATATGCACTACACCGACTATTTGCAGAAATCTATGTACAATTGCCTTTGTGGTTCCATCAGTTGCCATCATCCCTGTATAAATAAGTAGAGTTAATCTGTGCAATTTGGTAGTAATTTGTTGAAAAAACATTTTTATTGGCATTGAAACATTTTGTAACAAAAGTGATACGAGTTGAAATAGGTTCAGAAGATACTGTGCTGAATTTATGAAGCCTGTTTTTCGTAAGCGCATGTGTTTAAGCATTGGAAATGTGTGTAGTTACACGCGTGTAAAACATGTGTTTAAGCATTGTAAATATGTGTAGTTACAAGTGTGTAAGACAGACATGTGTTTAAGCATTGTAAATGTGTGTAGTTAAAGTGTGTACGACTAAATAAGCTTTGTAAATTCAGCCCAATATGTTTTTATATGCATTTTAACCATTCATTAGACAGTTAATGCCAGTTCATTGGTTCACTTTTGATGCAAACAGGCTATAGAATTCCTCCTGATGTGCCATATCAATATGTCCAGTTTTGTCATTGTCAAATATTAATATGTGAAAGACATGAATATGTATCTTGTTCTTACACACTTTGTTTTTTTTAGGTTTTTTTTATTGACATGTCTTAACCAGACATCTGACCGAATTACGGGAAGATGCTGGTATTACAAAAAATGGGATATATTCAGAATATATCTCATTCTAATTACCTTGATTTTAAGAAACATCCTGTGTATTTTTATTTACATGATAATGTGTGCATTACTATAATTCATAAGTTAGATGTTAAATGCAATATGTTAATAACACTGTTGTTAACGCTATTTACTTATTTATTTCACTTATTTAGTTATTTAGGAATCAGTAAATATGAGATTGATGATATTATAGATTTAATGCTATAACTACTTTTTTATTATGAGAGGATGATAAATCATGTTGATTGTGATGATGGTATGAAGAATGTTTCCCTGGTTGTAGAAGTAATATGTAGTATTTATTTTGCATGACGTCTTTGTGATCTGGGCCTGGGCTTATAAAACTTAAAGTCTAGACTTCATTATAAAGTCAATACTTTAACGTAATGCTATTTGAATGGCGTTGCCATGATGTTAAAGTCTGGACTTCATTAAAGTCTAGACTTCAAGGTTTATAAGCAGGGGACAAGAGTCTGTTGTAGGGCTGATACCTCAGTTTTAATATTTGGCATATACATTTTTTATATATTTATTGAAACCAATCACACTTTTACACAAGTATGTTTTATTTGTTTTGCTTTTTATTTAATGTTCATGTATATATTATGTTTTGAAATCTTTTTAATTCTTTCTGCAAGTTGTGTATTTATAGAAGTATGTAATTGTTGCTAAAGAGTGGAGGTAACTGTTGCATTGTTTGCTGTCAGGTCTCATGAGTCCATATTATTCATGAGTTCATGGATATTCCTGGTTACTCTTAATATATTGGCTTTTACCTGCAATAGTTAGAATGGCATTTGCTGCGAGACTGACCATTGTGACTGTTAGTAAAAAGATGGGTAACTATTGCATTCTTTGCTGTGAAAGATCATGAGCCCATATGTCTACCAAAATATTTTCTGTGCTATTAATAAGATAAAGTTGATATCGTAAGACATAATATAAAATACAAAAGAAATAAACTGTTTCTTTCACAATTTTATGATTTTACAGAATAGATTGGCTTGGTGCCTGCAATATCTAAACATTCAAACAAAATACATGTACTTCTTATTCAAGTAATATATTTTATAATACTACTTGTTTCTGTCAAGTTATTTATTATAATTGTTATATTTTAATATCACTGGCCCGTACACGGGGGGGGGGGAGGGGGTGTAATGGGTGTGTGTGTATTACTAAAGGTCCACTTTTCTCTATTAAATTTAAATAACGTTACATAATCGTTGTTGTTTTGAGGGGTTATATTTATGTTGATTTTTATCATTTTAAATTTGCACCCACCCACCAGCAATTCGCACCCACCCATTAAAAATCCTGTGTACGGGCCTGTATCACGTAGTTTGTTTATGTTGTAGAGACAAAGGTCAACATTCTTTTGCTGATCAAACCTATAGTTAAAGTAGTTCCGTCCAAAAAGCTATATTTTGGGTCATTGATCTGTCAATGACCGAAAATATAGAAATTTATCTAGCCATAATTTCCTGCTAGTATATTTATAAAGTGATTGCAGGGTAAATTCAGAGTATTGTGCATATCAGCCTTAAAGCTGGTTTAACCATCAAACTTTCATGTGTCAGTTCTGTAGCATGGGAGGGGCCATCGGTGCAGTTGCCCTGGGCGCAAAATTCTTCAATGGTGGAAGGGATCGGGGGTGGGGGGGGGGGGGGAAGTGCTAACGGTCCACTAGTTAGAGGGCACAATACTTGCCTTGCCCAAGGCGTTGGCAACCCACGTCACACCACTGCCATGTGTCAAGGCATGGATCTTAATTATACACTTAGTATTTTTGTTTTTTACCAAGTCACTCAAAACTTTTGTACACACTGAGGAGGCAAAGTGGGGGTTCAGGTATTACGTACGAAGATTACAGGGGAGGGGCAGGGTGGTTCACTAACAGAGTTAATATGTCAAGCGATTAATTGTATCCAATGTACTTTTTAGTGTGAAAGAAAAGGAATGCGTATTATGGTGATGTGTTTAGTAATAATTAAACATACAAAAGTAAGGCCTCCATGAGTCCAGGAGTACTCGAGGGTGAGACTCGACCTAGACCCGAGTACCCGAGTCTTATACTAGATGATATTGAGAGTAAGGAATAAAGTAAAATAGCATTATGCTTCTTAATTCCAATGCTGAACATGGAATCTAAATAATTTCATTGTATTGTATTCCACATGTTCGACTTTTATTTTCCATCCATGTCTCATAGCCCTATAATGTAACTGGGGGAAAACATATGGCAAAGTGACATAAAAAATATAATGCTCTTCCTTGCATGGGTACTCAAGTCTTGTTAGACTCTGCCCACTCCTGAGTAGGCTACTCGTGGAGACCCTATACAAAAGGTGTACATGGGATGGTGGGCGTACAGAATCCTAGACTCTGTGTTTACATACTATGTACTTCATGGATGGCACCAATTACTTTCTTAATATGCTTGTTATTTTCTCACAGATGTTAGCAGGTACTTTTGAAAAATGTTACGTTTTGTAACTTTTCAGGCTAATATTCTTTGTTAAGTGCTAAAGCTAAAAAATAAGGTTACCAGTGGTCTGAAGGGTTGTGTTCGCTTTGCTACAGTGTATAAACCTGATGACACCTCTAGTAATAAATAAATTTTGGTGTTATTTAAAACATTATTTTACACTAACCATTCAGTAATTTGATAAAATCTTTGTCTGTCCATTTGTTATGTTAACTTTTGGTATTATTTTTGCTATAATTGTGATGTACAGTAAAGTACTCTTATAACGAACAGCAAGGGACGAGACACATCTGTTCATTATAACAGTAGTTTGTTGAAAATATTTGAGAAAGTTAGCCGTTTGTATTCAAGAAGTAGGCCATTTTGGATTTTTCTACTTTAAACACAATAATTATTACCACCAATATCAGTACAGTCATTTTGGATGTATTGACTAATACGATACAAATAAGATAAACAAGTTATGATCGGTTCACTGTATATACACTAATTTACACTGAAATTCACAATATTGACATACAAATTGGTTCATTTTAACAGTTAATTCACTATACATCTTTTGTTCTATACATTAAAATGTATTAATACTACTTTTATATGGGGGTGGGGGGGAATGGACTTTACAATCATTTGGTTCTTACCAGTAGTTTGTTGTAAGCATGTTCTTCTAAAAGTACTTCACTGTACATGCGTTGTCTTTAAATAGTGTTGAGTTTTGTTTGCATGATCCCACTGTGATATTATAGTAAGTGTATTTTCCTACAGAATGATTGCTTACATGTACTAGTTTATGGATTGTTACATTTACTCTTTTTGTTTTTTTACCACATTTACTGTGTTTTTAAGTTACATGTTATTAAGTTAACTACCAAAACATCTTAAAAAATAACTAACATACAAGTGTTTAAATAAATATTGTTATTCAGATTTGTTGTTTTATGTCTTCTTTTTTATTTAATGCAATGCATCATCCCACCAGCAGGATACTACATTCCACAACATTGTACTACAACAGATGTGAAGCGCTAACTGGAATGAGAAATAGCCTAATGTGCACACTGATGGAGATCGATCCTACAGTGACCCCACATCACATGAGTGCTTTACCACTGGGCTAAATCCCAACCTCCGCTTCATTAGAATGCCAGTATTTTGAACATATGCAATCCTGTGTAAAAGGCATCAATGTAAGGGGGTACAAGAGTAGTAAATATACATACATGTAATTGGTTTAATCTGGGATATTATAAAAGACGGGCAGCATAGCCCAGTGGTACAGTGCCCGCCTGATGCGCGGTCGCTTTAGGATCGATCCCCGTCAGCTAACCACTGGGGTTTTTTCTCGACATAACCATATGTCCGACGCCGATATAACCGTAATTAAAATGTGTTGCGTGCGTCGTTAAACAAAACAACCAAAAAAACCTATTATAAAAGAGAAGAACGAGAGGATAAGAGAGAGGAAAAGGTAGAAGACGGGATATGGTTATACGTGAGGTGTATGTTTCTTTTTCTTGTTTTTCCGCCATCTCCAAACCAGCGATAGCCATGAACAAACTTAAGCTAACACCATATATTTCATTTAATCGTTATCATTAAATAACTAGTCTATATTGAAACCATATTAATGTTGAATCCTGAATGCCCTAAAAAGGAAGTAAATAATATTCTGCCCATTCACTTGATGAAAAGATAAAACCTTGATTGGTGTATTTAGCTTGCGATTTTGGAGTTATGGATTTAGAGTTTAATAAGTTGTACACATATCCTTACATCCTCTTTGTCGTGTTAATAAAATATTAAGTTTAAATGGAAGAATTGGGTTGGAAGGCGAATTGACTTATTCAGAATAGGCCTACTGAGTAAGTCAATTCGCTTTCTAATCTATTCGCTTCGTCATCAGTTAGTTTATTAAAGTTTAAATTAGACAGCTTTTCAGTTATATCATTATCACTTTGCCAAAGTGGCGCAGAATAAAGTTTTTCATCGAAATTTCTGATTTCTTTCAAAATTTCTTCCTGTTTTCTAATTTCATTTCCATTATCTAATTGAATTCTTGAAATTAGTTTGCTGGAATAATTCCTAGATTCAATATTACAAAACATATTTTGTTGGCTTTTCTTCTTCCTCTGTCCATTTTTCCAGTGATCAAATGTAGTGGCCTTTCAGTTTCTCCTTTTTTTAAATTCCGTTAGTTCTTCTTTTTTTGGTCTTCAATTTGTTTTGTATCTTCAATGTTTTCGTTTTGTTCTAGCATTTTAAATTCCTCACATAGTTTAACATCTAATACGTTTCTTGTTTTATTTTTAAAAACCGAATACAAAATTGTTTTTCCTCTAATTTGCATTAGTAATGTTTCAATAAATAATTGGTAATTTAGTATAAATTTAATTTCGTTATCCGCAACTGATTTTAAGTTTTTAACGTTATAAATTGGCACTGCATACTGCCATTTTATTTACCAAAATTTAATGGTTTCTTTAATTTAATAAAAATTTTTTTAGGTTAATAACGAATTGTTAAATTTCCATAGTCCCCTACCTTTTTTTAATTTGATTAAATTGAACATGTATAACGTTTTACACCAGAATGATCGGAACGATAGCTAGGCCTATTTTCAATTGTTACTTTTCAACAAATGGCAGTAAATTATTAAAATTCAAATCGAGCTTATTTAGGAGGTTAATATGCAAATTTAAACAACCTACAAACAATTTAAGGTATCTTCCGATTTGATTACTCTTTCGTTTATTTATTTTTTATTGTTGCTAGTATTATCGAGAACACACAAGATTACAACTTTTGTGGGTAACAAATATTTGAAAATTATAATGATATCTTATGTTTTAGTCAAACTGTGTTATGAGACCGTATGGAAATACGTACACAGTTTGATTTATCTTCCCGGAAGTAGGT
>JAECMU010060349.1:3233-14105 GCA_016106625.1 Dracogyra subfuscus
ATTACGTGGAAACGTCCACAAAAGGCTATTTGAATATTAGTAAATACCAGCGATACATAAAAACAAATATGTTTGCAATACCCACAACATATGCATATATTTGAACAACGGTAAACATCAACGATATATAAAACAAATCCTATTTGCGAACACCCACTAAATATATATTGAATAACAACTACACATCAACGATCATAAAAAACAAAACAAATCTAATTGTAGACTATTCCTCATGCCTCATCTTCCGCTACAAATATCCCTCATTTGCACCTTCCGCCATCCTCGCCACCTCTAACATTATTTGCCATATTCCCTGGTCTCCAAACTCGTATTCATTAATCCAACACAAAGCAAGACGTTTTCAGATGTTATGTTCAGCTATATTCAACTAAAAGGTGCTTACGACCAAAACGAGCAACATAATTATTCACCGACATGCTTCGATCATTGTTATTGCACTTATTAAGACGACAGTTAATATAATTTATTAGGTTCATTTCTAAGGTGTTTTTTTTAATGTCAAGCCGTGATAACGATGAGGATATTTGCAGACCTCGGCAAATAACACGTTTTCGTGTTTACGTTTTAGATATGGCCTCGATGTATTTATGGATATTCAATTTAAAGATACTTCTTTAGAGATTCGTTTGTCTTCACTGTTTGTATTCGTTCAATACATATCCCACAAAAACAACGTAAAATCAATTCTTCGAAAATAACAAATAACAATCATTAATTTGGACAGACATGCATGTTATTTTGGTTTTATCCTAAGAAAATACAAGATAAAACAATACAAAATATTATTAAAATATAAACAATATAAACTCTTTTAATAAGTTATAGCATATTTTCACACACAGACACACACGCACGCACGTACGCCCACCCAAAGAGACATACAAAGATAGATAGAGAGAGAGAGAGAGAGAGAGAGAGAGAGAGAGAGAGAGAGAGAGAGAGAGAGAGAGAGAGAGAGAGAGAGAGGGAGGGACATACGGTGCTGTTATGTTTGTTTTGTTTATCGACACCGCTAGAACACATTGATTGATTAATCATCGACTATTGGATGTCTTTCACATAGTCTTAGAGAGGAAACCCGTAGTAAAGGATCTATTATATGCACCATTCCACAGACATGATAGTACACACCACTGCCTTTAATATACTATTTGTGGTGCACTGGCTAGAACAAGAAATGACCCAATGTGTCCATTGACGGGGATCGATCCTAAACCGACTGCGCATCAAGCGAGCGCTTTACCACTAGGCTACTTCCCGCCTTTGCTGTTAGAAGACAAGAATGAATAAATGAATGAATCAATGAACGAATGAACGTACGAACGAACGAACGAACGAACGAGAGAACGAAACAACGTGCCAACGATTAAACGAAAGAACGAACGACCTATACAACCAACCAGTGAGTCAGATGATCAGTCAATCAGTCAATATGTAATGCTAGGTTAATACTGTCAACTGTCACGATGGAGTTGGCCAACTCGACGTTTGCGTCGTAATTCCCCCACCCCACCCCACACACATACCGACTGCACTCAGATAAACAACCAATTGGTCGGCAATCCACCGCGTTTTCACAGACTGTAAACATGATTATATCAACGCAAACGCACACACAACACACACACATACACACGCACACACAAAGTGATTTTTTTATTTTATATTATATAAAAAAATTTCTGTAATATTGTAATATTTTTTTTTACAAATGTTTTATAAAACGTATAATGTTTATAAACAAAACCTGATATTTAAAAAAATAAATAATAATCACGTTTTTAATGTGTCGTTTTGTTTGGCCAGTTGGCTAACTCTGTTGTAACAGTTGGTAATCGGATACTAGCATAAAAATACTTCATCACCATGACATATAAAGATTTGATTACCCAAATGTTTTGCTAATCTCAGACTATTAACTCTCATGACGTTGTCGACCACTTTGACTGTTGCGTTCTAATTTTTCTCACTTCCAGCTTACCACGGGAGCCCTCAGATGAACAGCTAATCGGTCTTAGGAGTTGACTCGTAAGAGTTCTCAGACTAGCGATTGGGCAGTCGTATAAGTCGTGACATCGGCGAGTTGGCCAACTCCTTCGTGACAGTTGGTAGTCTGGCATTAGCATTAGACATACACCAACGTGTTGGGGGTGTCTTTAAACCAATTATTTTTTACACAGTGACATTTTGTTTGAAACGCAGACGGAGATCAAACACAAAACGTTCGCTGCTTCCGTTTTTCTTTTTATGCGAGTTATTGATTGATAATTCCATCAGTGTGATTAATTGTCTTTGATATTTGGTAACAAAAACACCATTCTCAGGTTGTTAGGCACAAATAACAAACGACAGTACACAGCTAGATTAAAGATTTCCTAAAATAGTTTATACAGTGGAATACTGATAAAAGCAATCTTTCGGAGGTTTTTATATTACTATTTTTTTTAAAATTATTATTAGTTTTTCAATATAAAACGTGCTGTAGACGTGAAAAGCTATAATTCATATTAATGAAGTTTTCACGATGTCATGATTGTATAGTCTCGATTTGCAGAATTTAGTTAAATTGCATCGTGGGAAAACCTGTATATTATTAATTCTAAATGTATCATACAGGTTAAAAGGAAGTGAAAACAATAAATTTTTGTTTTAATTTGATAACATAAATTGTGTATCGTAAACTTTCATTCTTTACAGATACTTAATTCAATCAACCATTTATAGAATCCTTCTGTTAATTTAAAAATAAAAAAAATAAAAGAATTTTGTTACATTAGTGCGCCGTAACTGTAAAAAAAGAGTGGAAACCCGCTTTATTTTCCATTAATTGCAAGGGGTATTTTATATGCACCATCCAACAACATGATAGCACATGCCACGACCTTTGATGTACAAGTCGTTGTGCACTGCTGGAAGGAGAAATAGCCCATCGGGCCCACCGACAGGGATCGATCACAGACCAACCGCGCATCAAGCGAACACTTCACCATAACTGTAACAAAGGACGTGGTATGTACTATCCTGTCTGTGACACATGCAAACTATCCCTTGCTGTTAATCGAAATGGGTAGTCTATGAAGTGGCGGCAGCGGTTTGTCTGTGTGATACTTAACCATATGTCCGAGTTGTCGTTAATTGACTGTTAGCAATTGTATTTTTGAAAAGTATAATGTCCGTTTGAAAAGGTTTCATCACAAATTAAAGAAAAGGAAAATAATATTTGTATTAGATGTATTTCGACCTCAAAATAATTTGAGTATACTTAAGTTTTCTTGCTTGAAATACCACCTTGTGAACATCTGTGTGCGCTTTCGTTTGTTTGTTTGTTTAACGACGCACTCAACACATTAGAAGTACGGTTATATCGGCGTCGGACATATGGTTATGTCGAGAAAAAACCCAGTGGTCAGCTGACGGGGATCGATCCGAGACCGACCGCGCATCAGGCGGGCACTGTACCACTGGGCTATGCTTCCCGCTATCTGTGTGCGCATTCAAAGATCCCTTTGTTTACAAAAGATGTGGAAAGGCTTTTGACACCGGTCCTGGCGAACTGAAAAAAGTTTATTTTTATTTTTGTATTTGTAATTTCGCATATGCAGGACATCACTTACCTACACATTAGAAGTACCACCTATTCTTAGATACGATACAATATGATAAAAACATAACGTGTTTTAAACACACACACACACACACACACACACACACACACACACACATATATATATATACACACACACACACACACACACACACACACACACACACACATATATATATACACACACACACATACACACACACACACACAAACACACACACACACACACATATATATATATATATACACACACACACACACACACACACACACACATATATATATATATACACACACACACACATACACACACACACACACACAAACACACACACACACACACACACACACACACATTGCGTCAAAAGCTATAAACCTTAATTTTAAAAAAAAAATTGTTTTGTTTAACGACGCACTCAACACATTATAATTACGGTTATATCGGCGTCGGACATACGGTTATGTCGAGACAAACCCCAGTGGTTAGCTGACGGGGATCGATCCTAGACCGACCGTGCATCAGGCGGGCACTGTACCACTGGGCTATGCTGCCCGCTTTATAAACCTTAAAGGCCTTTACACACTATACGCGAATTTGCGAACGAATTAGACTGGCGAGCGAGTGAAAAAATAGAACAAACACAAACTATACTGTGAATGCACACTGCACACGTACGAATGGTGGGTCCACTGGGCTATTTCTCTTCACAGCCAGTGCACCACGACTGGTATATCAAAAGCCGTGGTATGTGCTATCCTGTTTGTGGGATGGTGCATATAAAGATCCCTTGCTGCTAATCGGAAAGAGTAGCCCATGAAGTGGCAACAGCGGGTTTCCTCTCTCAGTATTTGTGTGGTCCTTAACCATATATCTGACACCATATAACCGTAAATATAATGTGTTGAGTGCGCCCTTAAATAAAACATTTCTTTTATTTTTGCGTACGAATGGAGAGCGAGCGATCAATTAGGCGAGCGAATTTAAAAAAAAAAAATTCAACCCTATTTGTTTTCGTACGCGTTGACAATTCGCCTGGAAGCACGTGGTTTAAAAAAATGGCACCGTCAACCAAACAAAATAAAAAGGAAGAAACTGGCAATAGCCATCCAAGAACATCAAGTGCTTTATGATAAAAAGCAACTGCAACTACAAACATGCAGAACTGAAAGAAAATAATGCCAATAGCAACAGACGCCATTTTACACCGAAAACTAAAACTGCGCACGAATTTTTAGGTTTTTTTTGCGAGCAGTGTGCATGTACTAGCGTCAACGCAAATTTCGCGGCGAAATTCGCGCCAACAATCGCTCGCATACAGTGTGTAAATTCGTACTGATTGAAAATAAAAACGTCATCTTAACTATTAACCCCTGTTGCATCATACCAATACACTATTTCTCAGACAAGCACAATTGTCTTTGGATCCATAACAAGGCTAATATGAAAGTTCTCGTTTAAAAAACAAAAAACAAACAACAACAACAATATTAAGACATTAAAACATGATAACATTGTATTTGATGACATAAACAGTTGGAAGCATAATTATTTTCTAAAATGACAACGAAAGAATGGCCAACACTAACCCAGCATACAAGCGGCGAGAAGTGTCAAGGTCATATTTAAAGGTTCAATCCTGAGTTTGCTGCAATGTTTTGAGATGTTATCGACTAATAAAATAGTTATATGATTAAACTTACATATTAAAAACATTATCATCATATTTCCTAAAAAGGATTTTTTCGTGCGTACGAAATTATTTGAAATAAAATCCAGATCAGAAGCACATTGAATATACACACACTGATATTCTAAACAAGAAAATATATTTAATATGTAAGTTCAATCATAGAAATATTTTATTAGTCGGAAAATTCTTACAATGCAGCATACTCAGGAATGTCCCTTTAATATCGATTTCTTTGAATTCTTGTTTGATTAATTTAGAAATGAAGCCATAGAAAACAATCTCGACAAATTTGCATTTAACTATCTGAAAATATCGGATAAAGGGGACTTAGACCAGTCTTCATACAAGGTGCCCTAGTAACATTTCATAATCTATTGTTGTTGGTTACAGTCGAGTTCACCTAACCTTTACGCCAGTTCTCCAAACTTTAAAGGCATATTGCCACAGACCACTGATCTTAATAATGGTCTAACAAAGTATTACCTAAACAAAAATAATTTGATTTGTCTCTAAATGTACTTTCTTCGACCATCTTCATAACCACCATACTCCATTTATCAATGATCTTTTGCGAAAATAATTGAATTATGGCAATGGTCCATAATTCAAATACTAAAATTGCCGGGAGGGTTGACGTAGATTTCACTCCATCATGAATCAGTTAAGGATAATGCGATAGCTAGATTCGGTTTCCAACAATTAATGCAATTTTTATTTATTGTCAATTTTTAGAGAAATAAGGTCCTTAAATCCGGGACAGTGTGCCTTTAAGAATGAAGCGGGCGAGAAAGTTACAGTTATCAAGTTTATTTCCATCTCGAATGGTTGATATATCACAGTTATCAAGTTTATTTTTATCACGAATGGTTGATATATCGGCGATTAATTTGGATATGTCTGTTTGCTTTTCTTATTGAATTGGCATTCTCTGTTGCATAATTACACTGGACGCGGGGTTTGAAAAATATGATTATCTATCTATAAGGAAAGGTTAATAGCATGACGCCATTAGTATTCTGTTTGTCGTGACAGTGATCTGTTAAGCATATTAAATATAGATAAAAGAAACAAAGCAGTAAATAATGTTATAAACGAAAAACCATCACTTAATGCCAACACTGCGTATTTTAAACTACGGCTACTAGATATTATTGAAGTTGTAATGTTTGTTTTGTTTAACTACACCACTAGAACACAATGATGTATTAATCATCGGTTATTGGATGTCGAACATTTGATAAAAAAATTCATTTGTTTTTACATAAAATCGCAAATGAAAATCATTATATTTTTCATTATCATCAAGGGATCTTTTATATGCACTTTTCCAAAAGACAAGACAACACATATCACGGCCGCTGATTCACCAGTCGTGGGGAACTGGTTGGAATGGTAAAACTCAGTCAGGGGCGCTTCGATCCTAAGATCAGAGCACGTCAGACAAGCACTCTACCGACTAAGCTAGATCTGACCCTCATTGTTATTGCGATACTTCGTCGAGATTGTGGGAGAAGAATATTGGTTCTGTTTGCTAAGATCTTTAAGATGCAGAGTTACCAAAAACATGAAACAAACGTGTCACAGCCTTAAACATAACAGGCACTGAAAAAACACCCAAAAACTCCCCACACACACCCATAAATAAATAAAATAAAATAAAATAAAATAAAATAGTAGTAGTAGTAGTAGTAGTAGTAGTAGTAGTAGTAGTAGTAGTAGTAGTAGTAGTAGTAGTAGTAGTACTAGTGATAGTAGTAGTAGTAGTAGTAGTAGTAGTAGTAGTAGTGATAATAACACCATTTTCTAATTTGTCTTAACTTTTGAATTTTTATATTGATGTGATTCACTATTAATGTTTTCCCCATTACCATAATTTGACACCCAATAGCCGATGTATTTTTCGTGCTGGGGTTTCGTTAAACATTCATTCATTCATTCATTCAAATTTCTCCTATGATTTCAATCTCTTTCGACCCTGTCTGTCAGTTTCCTCCAACTTTGTCTTCTGAGATGTTCACACCATCACCTACATGTCTCAACGTCCTCCACGTGAGCAGTCTCTATGTAAAGCCCTGTACCCACCTGCCATCATCGTCCTCTGCCGCTAATAAAGCTGGTCTGACCCATGGCACTAACTAACAACCGCATGTATTAGAGGAGTACAGGCGCCTCTTAACAGTGCCAGAAGAAACTACTGAACACTCTCGGAAGTGGTCAAACTAAGCTCACAGCTAAACGCTGATAAGACATGGCAGGCATGTGACACGAATACACAAAACAGACAAACACATGTCGCGGTTGAGGAGACAAGGACTGGGAGGTGGAGGTGGACAGCAAAAGAAGTTGAAAGATGGGAGTTACTAGATCGGGAAGAAATGAGATGAAATTCAAAGGAGAGAAAGGGAAAGAGGTTAGTGGAATACAAAGAAGAAGAAGACGAAGAAGAAGAAGAAGAAACAAGAGAACAAAACATCTACCACCAAGAGTGATCGATCGTACGACAAGTCGCATCAGAGATAAACACACTACTGCTGAGCTACACATCGTGCCACATTAATCAGTCAACCATTTCACACACGTGCTTACATCCACTGAAAGTTCAGTCACGTCTGTATTAGTCATTCATTTCAAATTACTTTACTGCTTATATCCACACACCTATCAGCTATTCGGGCTGTCTATCCAGGACCGTGGGTTAGTGGTTAGTTGGTTAGTGTTTAGTGAGAAAGAAGAGGGTGTAGTGATCTTACACCTACCCACTAGGCCCTTAGGAAGCCGCTCTGGGGATTGGATCCGGTACAGAGCTGCAAACCCTGCACCTACTAGCCTGCAGTCCGATGGCTTAACCACGGCGCCACCAAGGCACTGTACTGTATTAGTCACGTTCTCAGAATTTCCTGGCGGATGTATCCACGACAGGAATGACAATGCATGTTTGATTGACAATAAGACAGGTTTTAGACCTTGCGAAAAGAATCCTGTTGACGATTTGTGCAATGAATCTTTCGAGTAACAGCGCTTTGTCTTTTCTATATGCAGTTTCAGATGTATGGGACAACATGTTAAAGACAATGCAAACCGTCCGTTTCATGGAGGAAATCATTAATGCAAATGAATGAAAAATATATAGATTTAATATTTGTGGGAAACCATATTGAAAACTGGCCTCGGTGGCGTCGTGGTTAGGCCATCGGTCTGGGTACTGGGTTCGGATCCCAGCCGAGGCATGTTTTTTTATTTATCCAGATACCGACTCCAAACCCTGAGTGAGTACTCCGCAAGGCTCAATGGGTAGGTGTAAATCACTTGCACCGACCAGTGATCCATAACTGGATCAACAATGGCCATGGTTTGTGCTATCCTGCCTGTGGGAAGCGCAAATAAAAGATCCCTTACTGCTAATCGGAAAGAGTAGCCCATGAAGTGGCGACAGCGGGTTTCCTCTCAAAATCTGTGTGGTCCTTAACCATATGTCTGACGCCATATAACCGTAAATAAAATGTGTTAAGTGCGTCGTTAAATACAGCATTTCTTTCTTTCTCTCCATATTGAACATACATTGAGGTTTATTTTGGCTAAACGTCAACCAAACGTATTATCACTGTCCTGGGTAGGGCCTCCACGAATCCAAAATATCGGACTCGAGTACTTGAGGGTCAAACTTGACCCGGACCCGAGTACCCGACTCTTACACTGGATGATAAGATTGAGGAATAAAGTAAAATATCAGTATACATCTTAATTCCAACGCTGAACATGGATGCCAAATCATGCCAGTGTATTGCATTTAGAAACCGGTTGATATGTTCAGTGTTGGGACGGATGGACGGACGGACGGACAGTCTAAAAAGAGAAACTAGCGCATGATCATATAATTATTGTGCAACTTATATTGTTAATTATCTACTGCTGAAATCAGTGTCCTACATTGTCCATTGCATTATAGTTGGCCATTGTATTCCATTTTGCACGGGTACTCGAGTCCTGTGAACGGACTCGAATCTTGCTAGCTTCGACCCGTGCCAGAGTGCTAGAGTACTCGTGGAGACCCTAGTCCTGGGTCACTCATTTATATTCCAAGGAATGTTTACATGAACTGTTGTTGGATGAAGGAAGGAAACGTTTTATTTAACGACGCACTCAACACAATTAATTTATACCGGTTATATGGCGTCGGGCATAATGTTAAAGGCATATTGTCACATACCATTAACTTGTTTAATGGTCTAACAAAGTATTGTTACTAAATGTACTTTATTCAACCATCCTCATAACCACCATACTCAATTTATTAATTATATTTTGTAAAAATAATTGAATTATGACAATGGTCCATAATTCAAAAATTATACTTGCCGAGAGGAATAACATGGATTTCACTCCATTATGGTTTAGTTAAGGTTATACAATAGCTAGATTTATTATCCATTTGTAGAGAAATAAAGTCCTTAAATTTGTGACAGTATTCCGTTAAGGACACCACATATATTGAGAGAGGAATCCCGCTGTCGCCACTATATGGGCTACTCTTTTCGATTAGCTGCAAGAGATCTTTTACATGCACCATCCCACAGATAGAATAATACATACCACATCCTTTGTTATACCAGATGTGGAGCATTGGCTGGAACGAAAAATAGCTCAATAGGCCCACCGATCGGAATCGATCCTAGATCGATTGCGCATCAGGCGAGCGCTTACCAATGAGCTACGTCCCGCTCCTGTTGTATGAACGCAAAACGTTAATCATATCATGATAGCCACTACCACAATCCCACTACCATCATCATCTTCATCATCATCAACATCATCATCATCATCATCATCATCATCATCATCATCATCATCATCATCATACTCATCGTCATCACAATTAATCAACACTGGCAACAACTTTATCATCTACGCATTCGACATCGGTCTATAGATTAAAAAACTCCAAAACAAATATCGGTTTTGACAGTGTATTTGGTTTCGGTTACTGGATTCTGTTTAACATTCAAGAAATAAATGAGTCCCATTTGCAGATTCCTCCAGGCTATAAATTAGCATACGCCTATCAGTCAAAAACGGGCGTTAATATATCAAATGTGACCATGATTATAATAGATCGCATGGGATTATTTAATTAGTTCCACTGATCACTGATCTTGGCTACGGCTTTCAAAGTGTAAGTAAATCTTAATCAGATTTTTTTTCTTCTGAGTTTCACTTTTATTTTTCCATCATTCATTTACGTTTGTTTATACAGGTTCCTAAAGTACGAGTCATGACAGCGTGTTTGATGATGATGATAACTATTTTATCGTGCCCATATACCACTGGGGTTTCGAACACGCCCATCCCCGAGTCCGACCTCCGATAAGATAAGTGGCCTGACTCGGAATAGAGGAGTAGCGTGTTTGAAACGTAACTGACCTTAGCTGGATATTGTGATACCATACTTAGATGCACCTGGTCTTGCTCATCTGACAGCCGAAAGGATTATTATGCATAACAATCCCCAGAGGACTGGGAGACAGTTGCCCCCTTGATAATCTCACTTTTTTCACTCCA
>JAECMU010060358.1:0-17646 GCA_016106625.1 Dracogyra subfuscus
TTAAAAGATCTATCTCGTAAAAATTGAGATATAAAAATAGGCAGTCGACCTCTAAGTCCCATGTCATGGAGGTCGTTTAAAATCCCATACTTCCACGTGGTATCGTAAGCTTTCTCCAAATCAAAAAACACTGAAACCAAGTGCTGATTATGGATGAAAGCTTCCCTACAAAACGTTTCAAATCTAACAAGATGATCAACCGTGCTACGTCTAGATCGGAACCCACACTGCACGTTAGTGAGCAATTTGTGAGATTCAAGATACCAGACAAGTCTACGATTGATCATTCGTTCCATGGTTTTACAAATGCAGCTTGTCAAAGCGATAGGGCGATAACTAGTAGGATTGGTTGTTATAATCGAAAGTCAAATATGTACCAAGTCTATGACCTCTGCTACATTGTCCGCAATTTGTGTATATAAGGACATGAATGGTTTACTAACAAAATGAATGAATGAATGTTTAACAACACCCCAGCACGAAAGAAAAACAAAACGAAACTAAATGTTTTATTTAACGACGCACTCAACACATTTTATTTACGGTTATATGGCGTCAGACATATGGTTAAGGACCACTTATATATTGAGAGAGGAAACCCGCTGTCGACACTTCATGGGTTACTCTTTCCGATTAGCAGAAAGGAATCTTTTGTATGCACCATCCCACAGCCTTTGATATACCAGTCGTGGTGCACTGGCTGTGCCCCAGCACGAAGGTTTACTAATAGATAAATTAGATTAAACATGTGAGCTCCAAACTACATTCCTTGTACAACGAAACCAGTGATTTGTGACGCTTCATCGACCACCAACGATGAATTTAATAGAGCCACCGGGAATGACAATCTGCAATGGCTCAACACTGAGGAGTTAATTTCCATTACTCTGTTGCAATGTATGGAAATTAGCAGTTCAACGGACATATCTTATACATGTACCACATGCACATGCTGGCAATCTACACACGTGAATAAGTGATGTTGCACACTCGTCAACATCAAATGTATGAAGTATTACCAGGGATGTGGTTTATAAAACGGACATTTAGAAGAGATTGAAAATGGAAGTACATGTTTTGCTCTTTATTATTGTTTTAATATTACCATATTTCTGTTTGCTATCACATAAAGTTTTCATTTTAATAAATAATAATATAAAAAATTAGACTCATGTCGCAAAATTATTTTACCTCTCCCGTCTACACCTACAAGATTTGTCATACAAGTTATGGATCTAAACGTTCGTTAATGAGACACCAATACAACTTTTGAACAATTGTTTTCGTGTGATGAATGTTTGAACACGTTTATACGTCAGGAATGAATGAATGAATGTTTAGCGACACCCCAGCACGAAAAATACATCGGCTACTGGGTGTCAAGACCCATATAATTTCAGGAACGCAAATCTTTCTCTCTTTGACACGTCCAACTATCCCAAAGACCACCCTCTCCATACATGGACCGAGAAGAGAGGTGTATATGTGCACATTAACAAGTATTAATACAAATTAAAAAAAGGAGAGCAAAAAAAATCGAGTTAATCTTGTAGGCCATTCAAGAGAAGGATGACGATAATGCGAAATACCATAAAATAATACGTGTAGTATTAGTATGAATAGTCTTAAAAGGTTTTCAACATGTACTTTCGTACACGTTTTCAAACTTACAGTGTGTGTAATTTTCGGTATGTATAATCATAAAAAAACATTTCGAAACTTTACAGTATGTGTAATACCCCAACACTATTAAATAAGTACTGCCAGAATACCCAACAGTTAATAAAACACATCGCCAATTGTTGCAGTTTAGTATACATGTAATGCAAATGGGTATTGGGTTTATTTTATTCCTAGAAGTTCTGATACAAGTATTCTCCAGTACCTTCTTGTTGGTGGCTTCTAAAAATTATGACTATTAATTAAACTTTTTTTTTTTTTTTTTTTTTAAACAGATATGAATGGCAAACAAGGCACTAGTGATACATACGCCAGTATCGATACAGTCACCTGTATCAATGCAGGCAGTATACATGATACCTATGAAACCAATGCATGCTCCTGTTCCTATGAAGCCAGTATCCATGCATGCTCCTATTCATATGAAGCCAGTATTAATGCATGTTCCTGTTCCTATGAAGCCAGTACCAATGCATTATCCTGTTCCTATGAAGCCATTATTCATGCATGATCCTGTTCCTATGAAGCCATTATTCATGCATGATCCTGTTCCTATGAAGCCATTATTCATGCATGCACCTATTCCTATGAAGTCATTATTCATGCATGATCCTGTTCCTATGAAGCCAGTATTCATGCATGTTCCTGTTCCTATGAAGCCAGTATTCATGCATTATCCTGTTCCTATGAAGCCATTATTCATGCATGTTCCTATGAAGCCAGTATTCATGCAAGCAGGAAGAGGTCGGGAACAGTATCAGCTGCTGGCTTCCTTGCGAGAAAAAGAGAGGGAAAGAATTGCACGTGCAACAAATTACACTTCAGTGAGCCCAACAATAGTATAAAATGGATAAGTATCCCTCAGAGCATTCCGAAGCAAAATTATGAAACAAAAGGTAGCGGCGACTTTTTCAGCAGTACTGAATGAAAAAGTGGTAACGAAGAAAGAACAAAATATATCTTTGTCGAGTCTGATTAAGATAGAGGCTATGAAATCTTTTGAAGACGATGCATACAGAAGAATTCCTGTGAGTGCGTTGCCTGTCTTATGTGTATTCGTTATACGTGAAAAAAGTAATATTCACATTCAAAACAAAGAACTGTGCAAAGTATATATTCAACCCGAAAATGCAAATGGCAATAGAAACACGTATGAAATCATAATACCTGAACGTTATTCATCAGAAGTTGCTGAGGCTACCCACCTCGTGTATGTTGGTCAAAAGAAGGCCGCTAAGTCCAGACATATGTACAACCAGATAACTTTTTACGATATTGATAAAGATGACGATCTCAGAGACAAATCGAACAGTTCTGCAGCTGCTGTTCATAACACTGTGGACAACGCTTCTCCTGATGTCAGTGCCACTGCGGACAACGTTACTTATTGCAATGCTGATGTAGATGTGGCAGACTGGTCGAATAGTATGTCAATAGGATGATCATAATGTATTCTAGTGTGCGTGTAATATATAAGGGACATTGTTATATATATTTTTTTTATATAAGCACTCTTTCAATAGCACTTTTTTTTTTTTTGGGGGGGGGGGGTGTTGTGTTTTTTTTTTTTTTTACACTAATGGATTATTTATCAATAAGACGTGAATTCGAGAATAGTGTTTTTTGTTTGGTTTGAAAATGGATCTAGAAATAATTTTATTCAATAACATAATACTTTTTACAGAGTGAACGTAAGTCATTACACTTGGCTTGAAAAACAATATAATGAAAATAAAAAATGGACAAGATTAAATGTCTCGTTAATGCCTGAATGTTTGCAAACAAATATAATTTAGAGAGCACACTATATAAACCTGGTCAATAAAGCGCCAGTTTCTGTAGTTTATAGTTATAGTTTAGTGTTAGTGTTAAAGCTTGGTTCAATGCAGGCAGTATCCATGGTACCCATGAAGCCATTATCCATGCATGCTCCTATTCCTATGAAGCCATTATCCATGCATGCTCCTATTCCTATGAAGCCATTATCCATGCATGCTCCTATTCCTATGAAGCCAGTATCCATGCATGCTCCTGTTCCTATGAAGCCAGTATTAACGCATGCTCCTGTTCCTATGAAGCCAGTATTAATGCATGCTCCTTTTCCTATGAAGCCAGTATTCATGCATGCTCCTGTTCCTATGAAGCCAGTATTCATGCATGCTCCTTTTCCCATGAAGCCAGTATTCATGCATGCTCCTTTTCCTATGAAGCCAGTATTAATGCATGCTCCTGTTCCTATGAAGCCAGTAGTAGTATAGAGGTCTGTTGAGTCGTGATTGACCTACTTTCCCGTGAATACGTGACCTGGGTAGGAGACAATGGGCTTGGTGTAGACAATGTGCTTGGTACAGGTATCTGACCTTGGTAGGAAACAATGGCCTTTGTATAGGGAGGTGTAGGTGTATGGTCTCGGTAGGAAAACAATGGCCTTTGTGTAGGAGACAATGGTATGCGTGTATGAGACAATGGCCTGGGTACAGGTGTGCGTCCTTGGGAGAGGAGGGTTCTTTTAGGTCAGTCGTGAGAGTTTTGTGTTAACATATACAAAAAATAGCCCATTGACTCGTAGTGTGCAGAGATACGTTTTTAGATTAGGCCAAAGGTTTTCTCAGACCTACTGTTTATAGTACATTTATATATTATGTTCTATAAAATAAAAATGTATGATTGGCGAAAAACATATCTGTCAGATTATTTATGTGTGACGAGCAATTCTTTAGAAATTTCACACATATATGTATGTGCTTATTCACCTTAACTATCAGGGTATGTGTTAATGTCATCGAGATCAGTAATAATCATATATAATCACCTGAAAAACATTAGTCTTGGGTAGATATTTTAAATTACTAATATTGCTTATTTCAAAATCACAATCTGTTGAATGTAAAACATTGTTTTTATAAGAATAAGAAACATTTATTTGCCCCTGCGTGTGCTGTAACCTCGCCGTGGTGCAGGGGTGTAACATTCTCTTTGAGAATGGTCAATACAGCACAAATTGAAATTGAGTAAAATTCAGTATCTCTCTGTGATGTTTGTCTTTTGTATTGGTTATTTACACTGTTTTTTATGAATTTTTATATTGATGTTGATCATCACCTTATTTGTTTAATTACCATAGTTTCACACCCAATAGCCGATGTATTTTTCGTGCTGGGGTGTCGTTAAACATTCATTCATTCATATTTTAACCTTTGTCATTAAAAGATTTCTTGGGGGAATGAATGATCATATGCAAATTATGAAACGGACATATTCTAGTATGGTTTGGTTTTAAAGTTATCCTATGTCACTGACCTTTTTTTCACAAACTAATAATTATAATAAAGGTGAAGCGCAGCTGTAAAACGGCAATGTTGCAAAAATCAGATAACAAAAGATTCATAATACGCAACTTATAAAAAATACCTTTTGGAATACGCAACTTATAAAAAATACCTTTTGGAACCACAGTGTATAACAACTCGAATTATTTTTTACTCCACACATTCAACCCGCACATCCAACATGGAATGCAACGCATTTGACACAATGGAAGATTGGCTGACCATGGCGGATAATATCCCTAACCCTACCCGTAACACAACAGTCAACCCCTACACGTCATTTGAAGAAATGATGAGAAAATGTAAGTAAGTAATATTTAAAATCTAAAAAAAATAAAAAATGTTTTACTATTTTTAAAATATAATCATAAACACGTTTCTAATACTTGTCGTTTTTCATTTTCTGTTTTTAATCATTATTTTCTGATGTTTTAATAATCTGTTGGTATGTGTGAGCAATACTCTTTTTTTTAATCATCAGAATGTTAAAATGTATTAGTAATTTGTTCATGTTATAACTGAAAACTATACGAATTATTTTAATGCTTACAGAAGCAAGAAAATTAAGAAAACAAGAAGAAAGAAGAAGAAGAGAAATATTATTTTAAAAACATTTTACACATGGCAATTCATGTTTGTTTGTTGTTGTTTTGTTTTTTTGTGGGGTTTTTGGTTTTTTGTTTGTTTGTTTGTTTTTCATTAACAGGACCAATACGGATATATGGACCCTAACCCGATGGTCGATCATTTGTAAGTATTTTATTATCGGTTTTTCTATTGATAAGGTATTCCAAGCACGTCTTTAAACCAATGTATTGTAATAGCACTTTGATTTTTAGCCATTCTAACGCAGTGTATATGCCATATAAAAATGCTTGATGGTAACGGCGAACTTGTTTTCTTCCAGAGAACGAAGGATGATGGTGCAGCCAATCAAGGCAGTACCAATGAAGCAAAAGTGTTTAAAAATTAAAGAAGACCTTAAAAAATTGAACAATTGCTGGAAAATGTTAAAAATCATTTACCATATTAAAAACAATGTGTATAAAAGTTATATAATAAATTCTGTATTGATGTTAAATATTGTTTTGTGTTGTTATTTTTATATACAAATTGAATAGAACATCATCGCTCATCCTTTGTGTAGGATTATTAAGCGAATGAATGCTCCTGAGAACATAACACCGTGGGCGATGTAAACATTTCTACCCAGTTCAGACCCAAGAAAGTACAAAACTTTGCCTCCCCCACCTCCCCCCTCGGGTACATAATAGGACTTTGTGACTCGTCCTTTGAAGACGGAGTCTATAAACACGAGTGGTGTGTACTGAACCTTAAGTGGATATAAAACACATAGAAACAGACTTTTGAATGTGGGTATGACAAAAACATTTTTGCAGTTGTGTTAAAATAGCGACGTGTAATGAACCAAAAAAGATGTTGGCCAGTGAAAACAATGTTCCTGTACCTATGAAGCCAGTATTCATGCATGCTCTTGTTCCTATGAAGCCAGTATTCATGCATGATCCTGTACCTATGAAGCCAGTATTCATGTATGCTCTTGTTCCTATGAATCCAGGATCCATGAATGATCATGTTCCTATGAAGCTAGTATCCATGCATGATCCTGTTCCTATGAAGCCAGTATTCATGCATGCCCATGTTCCTATGAAGCTAGTATTCATGCATGATCCTGTACCTATGAAGCCAGTATTCATGTATGCTCTTGTTCCTATGAATCCAGGGATCCATGAATGATCATGTTCCTATGAAGTCAGTATTCATGCATGCTCCTGTTCGTATAAAGCCAGTATTCATGCATGCTCTTGTTTCTATGAAGCCAGTATCCATGCATGCTCATGTTCCTATGAAACCAGTATCCATGCAAGCAGGTATGTTCCTATGAAACCAGTATCCATGCAAGCAGGTAGAGGTCGGGAACAGTATCAGCTGTTGGCTTCCTTGCGAGAGAAAGAGGGAAAGAATTGCACGTGCAACAAATTACACTTCAGTGAGCCCAACATCAGTCACATATATTGAATAGCATTATAAGAACAAACATACTGTTTAATTTTATTCATTTCAATTAAAACTATACTTAACTATTAGATTTTAGTAATACATTACTATGTCATCATATTTATCTATGTTGTTTTGAATTCATTAATTTCAACTATTTCATTCTTATATAATTGAGGTTCAAGCACGATGTTCTGGGCACACCTCAGCTATCTGGATTGTTTGTGGGTAATTGGGTGTACGTAAAATGCGAGATACGAATAATTATCGTTCCGCACTTTCGATGTGCCAGGATAAAAATAACTTTCGAATGGAAAAATGTGTCATCTTCAAACAGTTAATCCTAGAAAGGTTACCAAAGGTATTGTACTTAATATTTTTTTTTATTTTTTTTTATTTATGTATGCTTCTCTTATATGTATGTTTATTATTTGCTTTATGTATGCTGTATATTTGGTGGTGAAAAAAAATAAAAATAAAAAAAATTGTTTGTCTAAAATATATTAAAATATGTAATTGCATGTGTTACAGCGCATATGCCTGAATTTATTAAATCATGATTACAAATGGAAAATTCGATCCAATGGTTAAACGTTACGGGACAGCAATAATCATCACACTAATAAATGTCCAGCCAGATACGTTTATCTTGATGAACTAAGACCACTGCATCAGGTTCAAGTGCAAATAGTGTTTTGTCTCATGTTCTGTAATATCAATCAGACTTACTCTATTTTGTTTTTAAAATATTATTAAATAGTCCGATCCTCTCTTCTTTCTCTCATTTAATTTTGGACTGTCCTTCAAAATGCTCCAAATTGTATAAATATTCGGCCGAGCAGTCATTCTTCTTTTTTTTTCTTCTTTTTTTTTTAAATGTATTCTATTAACCTTTTGACTAATTGTTATTTTAAAACTTTTGCCCATTTTCAACTCTATCAGAGATCGGACTCGGGATGGGCGTATTCGAAACCCTAGTGGTATATGGGCATGTTAAACTAGTTATCATCATCTGTAATAAAATATGGATTATGTGTCAACGGTGTTTTGTACAGACAGATGAATCATAGCCCCACCCACCCCCACCCATCGGTTTGACCAGTAAGGGAATACTAATTGCATTTGTTTAGCCAATGTACACGTATGCCGTGTATATCGCCAAACATCGTCAGCTAATATACACGGCGCCGTATATACAGCCACTTCGAAATACCATTTACTAATAGTGCATGACCTGATTTCGATCACAAATATAGCACATCTGATTTTGTTCGATACCGAAAATGGTGTAGATATCCCGCAATTAATGCATATTAAATTAAGGAAGTATGTTATAATAGATATCTTAAAATTATATCAGTAGACTGAGTAGTAATTGCAGGAAAAACTGATCAGAAGCCGCAAATGAAAACACCACGCCCAGTACATAACCTATGGTACATAGGACACAAAGACAGACGCGACCGGTAGTTTGTTACGCTTTTCCTTTGAAATAGAGCGGTTAAGATCAGACACGGTTAACTGATCAAACCGTGTGCCAGTATAAGAGGACTGCCACTAGTATCAAGTACCCCCGTGTTCCCGTTCACGATATAAGTGGGGTACAGGCTAAAACGGAACCGTGCCGAAACGGAACCTATCATGGCTAAAAGGGCGTCTAATACTTCCATGCCGAATCATCCGCATCCCCAACTAACAATGTTGGTCAAACAGATTAGTTTTTGTAGTAGTAAGCATTAAGACGGATCTGTATGGTGGGGTTAATTACAACAAAAACAACAACAATACAGTAACAAGACGACAACAAGGAAAAGTGTTGTCGTTATTGAATGTGTAAAAATTAAGAAATGCATACACAGGTCACGTTTTCTTCCAATTTCCGGTGGTCTCTATGTTTTGACTTATTTCATTGAATAAAATAAAAGTTCACAAGAGCTCTCCTCAGCAAGACTGGCGTCTGGCTATTGTCAGAGGTGGCTCTCAGTGGGAGCGTGCTTGAACAGTTATCTGATGGAAGCACGTAAATACATTTATCTGACCTGAAGATTGTTTGTGCAACTATAAAAAGTGATACTGAAACATTTCTTTTTTCTTTTATTAAATAACTTTTTTTTGGGTCTTATTTACTATTCTTCAAATAAAATTCAATTATGGTGCCGTTTTAGCCTTCGTAGGTTCCGTTTTAGCCATAAATTTCGGTGCCCTTTTAGCCAACGCAGGTTCCGTTTTGTCCAATTTGGTTCCGTTTTGGCACGGTTCCGTTTTAGCTATAACCCAATAAGTGTACCCGTTGCTATCGGCGAGTTTCTCTTTGCCTTTCTGCGACCCATCTTTGATTATCTGGTAAGTGGTGGGACCGTCGTCTTCTATGAATGATTCCTCTAGATTAGGTGGGACTTCAAAATCTCCAAGGGTGTGGTCGTCTGACATTTCTTCATTCCAATCTGCAGCTAGGGGCTCCTCTGTTGAAAGGCGACTTCTTTCCGCTATGGGTTGACCGGGTACCAGGTCGTTTCGCCCCTGTTCCTGATCGCCCCGTGTCGTTTCGCCCTCAAGTTTATGTAGGGAATACCAACAATTTGTAACCGTTTATCAACCATAAACCATAGAAAAATGTCCGGCCACACCTATGTCACGTATGTGAACACTGGACTACTTAATAAAATGTGTCTATCACCAATAAAGCAGTGTATAATCTGAAAACGATTTGCAAGTCCGGTGATTCGGCGCAGTAGATGTGGATCGTTAATTATTGATAATTCTAATAAAAAAATTTGTAACAATAAATATGTGGATACTTTATTAACCATTGAACTTTAATTCGTTAAAAACACCGACAATATGACAACTTCCTAAGCATACTAAAGTAAAATACCAAGTGCGCCGAATCACCGGACACAAAACAAAATCATTACAAAATGTTTTTAAAAAAAGCTTGTTGTATGCTATATATGGCATTGTTGTTGTCATTATTAAAATAATGCGTATTTTGTTATTAAAATGTTTTAAAATAATGCGTATTTTGTGGAGGTTTTTTAATATTTTGTGAGAATATACTCGTTTTGGGTACAGATTAAGAGCTTTCCTTAGACAGTCACATACATTCATTGAGCGGGTTTGAAATATTATTAAATTGGGTGCGTTTTTCTTCTAATTAGGTCCATTTGCTTCAGTTTACATTAAAACAAAGTCATTAAAAGTCAGGGCCTCTTCTACTTAAAAATCTTAAGGTGGTATTATGTCACAGATAGGTACAATATTCTTTTCTTGATCTCGAATAGAATCGGTATTAAACAAATATATCTTTGTAGTATAATGAGTAATTACTGTAAACACTAGAAACTTATAAATGCTGTGGATATTGGGCAAATAGACCACTCTGCGAACGATTTTTTAGCGGGTTTCCTCTGATGACTACAAGTCATTACCAAATGTTTGACATCCAATAGCCGATGATTAATTTAATCAACGTACTTCAGTGGTGTCATTAAACAAAACTTATCAGTTCTCAACTACTGGCATTTATAAAGCATATATACAAATTCCAAGGGCGAAATAACTCGGGTCGAACGGGAATAAAGACGAAACGACCCGGTTTCGGTTGACCGGGTCCGGTGACGTTCTGGCGGCATTCGATGTCAGTCCCCTCTGTCACAGCTCTTCTGTAATTTTCGCGGCTAATGCCAGTTTGGCATGTGCGGTGTTGCCAATGACTGCAACCGTCACAATTCAGGCCTTCTTGTCTCAGTCTCACGGGTCACTGACAGGAAATGCAGATATCTCGTCGTAGATCGGCCATAGTTGTTGGTGTTTTCTCTTTGATCCCCACTGAGTTTATATAGTTTTAATTTATCCATGTTAATTCAAAGAGACCCAACCACTAAATCTTGCTTATAACAACCAGTTAAGAACACCACTCACAAGAACACCAAACATCAGAGACCGAACAGAATTTTATGACACTCAAGACATTTACGATTTGATTGTCCAATAATGGTATCCACGTTAAATCAAAGCGGCCCACTCGCTTATAACAACCAATTAAGAATACCACTCACCAACACCAAACAGAGATACTAATTCAGGCTAATTCTATGATGATTCCACCTACCACGTTTACTTGTTTAGTTAGCTTTGAAACTGTATACTTAATTGTGGTTACTCACTATGGTACCCTTGGTACGCGGGGACGATATGATTTCCTATAAACGGTTACAGATGTTCTGCCCTTTTTAGGGTCCTACTAATCAAACATTATTGATATTGTTGTCAGTGTATTACAACCAGGAGTGGTTCTGGTAGATATGTTAATTTAAAAACAAATTAATAATAAACAATTGGAAATTGGAAATTTTAATTAATAAATTTAAACAATTCTTAGTTATTTATTTGACTAAATAAGTTTATTGTAAACATGGTTTTCAATTTTAATATTTAAAGATACTGTGTCAGATTGTTTGCTTATCCACAGCTGGTCCTGGTTATATACTTAAATAAACACTGTAAGAAGTACTTTAGTTTGTTATTCGTTATTTGCATGCTTCTTTGTGATACAATCCAGTAGATAATCCAAATTGAAAGAACAGTAGGTAACTCTTTGAGTTGGTTGTTATATACTGTTGACATATATGTACATCTTAAAGGTATAATTTTAATATTAGTTAGACTGTAGGTTTATTTTAATATCTGTTCAACCACTTTGATAAAATAATCGAAGTTGGAGTGCACTATAAAAGTTCAGTAACATCACTACATGAATTAAATGATTGATAGTTTATAAGTTGTATAAACCGGACCAATAGCAGTTAGAATCTACTAGCCCACCAGAATATACATACTCCTCCGCCAACCTGTAGAACACTATGATGTTTGCACTTCACTTCATACGATCATCCAAAAAAAACAAACAAAAAAAACAGAAAATGTTGACGTGTATTTCTATTATACATTTAATACTGATATCAATGCAAAAAAGTAGAAATAAAAAGAACCAAACTTAAAAGTAAAACTAGATCACCAATAAACAATGTCTTGATTATCGAAACTAAATTGATCCGTAACAATTTGGTTCATCACGTAAATATTAATTTGACTCCATTTGAGTTCAGGATTCCCCAAAACATAACTATATTACTAACACAATCAGTCAGAAAGAAAACGAAAACAAAAATAGATTGCCCATCGGACTGGCAGCTACATTGTTTAACTCATCCCTCAGAATTTTCACTCGCATTTGGCTAACGGGTGAGTACTTTCTGCACCTCTGATGTATTGTCTTTCTACTTTTAGGAGTAATAACAGAGTCAACAAAGAAACTACACAAACCCCACAAAGTCCATAGATAGCAGGAGAATACAAGGAAAATGGCCCTGATCGATTTTTCCACAGATTTCCCTCAAAATCTCTCTGTGCACCATTCAAGCCATAAAGCAATCAAGCCAAGAGTCGATGCCTCATGCCTGCTTGTGGTACATGATCACCTTCTTCCAGTGGTTGGTGGTTGCTCAGAGACCCAAATTGCCACAAACCAGATTCCTCATCAAAGAAATGTTTCTGTTGATTAAAGAGATACATGTATATTAAACAAATAAATTTGTTCCAGATTACCCTCAAGAGTAAATTTTAAACCTGAGCAGAACAGCATGAACTATTTTTATTACAAATATTATAAGCACACTACTTCTTGTAAAAAATAACAACTACTACTGCACGCCATTCACTCCACATATGCCTAAGGGTGAAAACTAACATGCTTATTTTAAAAAGAGTCTTTTGTTATGTGTTTTAAGGGTATAGAATGAATAAAACCATAAAATAATTATTCATTTATGTTATTATTATTTTCTTTTTCGCAGTGCTATTGGCTTCACTTTCAAATTCAGAATCATGTCCTTTAATCCTGTTGTTGGTAATACATGTACAATGTATAAACGATAATAACCTGTCAGTTGTTTTATAAAAACCTTATGTTCAGCAGATGTTTGATCGCATGCCACTGGATTTGGTATCAGGTCCTCTATATATGGATCTAAAGCATTTCCTCATTCTCCAAGTCATTATCACCCTCTTCATCTTCAAACATGTTGACCTCTTCAGCCAAAGATGAGAGTTTTCTCTGAGGATTTTGAGATGGCAACACAAGTTATCATATTTATGAAGATATCGATCTTGTCGTCTGGCACTTCCATATCCGGCAACACAAGCTCCAGATTGACAAACAAATTTCCCATCAGTAGAGTGGACAAAGCTGCAAGATATGTGATCATCAGAGATGACAGAGAATTTCCTATTGTTATCCAACAAAGATATGCAGACAGCATATTTTAAGTTTTCACTTCTAAGTGTTTCAAGTAACTTGGCCTTAAGTTTGGTTGATTCATGAAATGCAAAGTTATCATCAAATAAAGTACTTGATACATCTTCAATATTTTCCAGCGGATATCCAAGTGATAGGCATTCTCGACATCCTCATATGGAATATCAACTGCTGCAATTTGTAGCAGTGAGTCATATAAATCACATGTGCACTGATATTCAAATACGTCGCCATGCGAGCAAATTTTTTGACTGGGAAATTGGCCATTAGTCATGCTGATGTCATTCATCACTAAGACATCTAAATAATTCTCCAAGCCAAAACAATGCCGTTTCAAAGGTTTCATAGGCTGATATGTTGGATATTCGTTTGGGTCAATGACACTGAGGTTTCTCAAAATATCATCAGCTGTCAGTGGTCTTCTGGCACTGGTTGTGTTAAGCCTCTTTCTCTTTGCTGGAGTGTGGCCAATATCTGAAATACCAGAATCCTGGCATGCAGTTGTATCTGGAAAGTACAATTTTCTCATGACTGCAAGCATGGCTTCTGATTTCAATTCTCGGTAATAATAATACAGAATTAGATTTCTAGCAGATGATGGCTTGCATTTTTGTACACCCAGTGAAAGCATGCGACTGTAACCCACATGAGTTTCAACCCATTGATGCAAATTTGGTAGAGCTGAAAGGACTGTGCACTGCTTATCCCATGTTAAACTATCACTTGTTAGATCCAGCAGACTTGCAGAAGTGTTGGTTCTTTCACTGAGGTGCCTTCATTCCTGAAGCCCTTGCGCGTGCTGTAACCTCATCGTGGTGCAGGGGTGTAACATTCTCTTTGAGAATGGCCAATACAGCACAAATTGAAATTTTTAATAAAACTCACTGTCGCGTAAAATTCTGTGATATTTGTATTTGCATTTTTTACACAGTCCTTTACACTGTGTTTTGTCTAGATCTTGAATTTTTATATTTATTACCATAGTTCCCCTGCGCGTGCTGTAACCTCATCGTGGTGCAGGGGTGTAACATTCTCTTTGAGAATGGCCAATACAGCACAACATTGAAGTTTGTAATAAAATTCAGTATCCGTAAAAGTCTGTGATATTTGTGTTTTTGTACAGTTCTTTACACTGTTTTTGTTTGAACCTTTAATTTTTATATTGATGTTGATCATCACTTTATTTATTTGAATTACCATTGTGTGACACCCAATAGCCGATGTATTTTTCGTGCTGGGGTGTCGTTAAACATCCATTCATTCATTCATTCTTTTTATCCATTGCCAAAAAAGATGTGGTTTTCTGTTCGGAGAGTGGCAGTCCTCCTATAGACAGTGCAGAAAGGATGAAGTAGTTTTGTGTCGTGCCCGCATCGGTCATACATATTTGACCCATTCATTTATCTTGAAGAAAGATCCTCCACCTCAGTGTGAGCATTGTCAGTGTACTCTGAGTGTGCGCCACATTTTGGTGGAGTGTACGTTTTTCAAAAAAAGTCGAAAAGATATATTTGGTTCACGATCTGTGATGGAATCATTTTGAACTTAGTTTACAGTTTTTACGAGATACTGAATTTTATTCAACATTTTAAGTTGATATATCTGTGATATTTGTATTTTTACACAGTCCTTTACACTGTGTTTTATTTAACTTTTGTATTTTTATCTTGATATGTTTTCCGCATTACCATAGTGTGACACCCAATAGCCGATGAATTTGTCGTGCTGGGGTGTCGTTAAACATTCATTCATTCATTCTTCATCAAGACTTACTAAACACAACTCTTTGATGTACGTTCATGTTTTCTACATTACCATAGTGTGACACCCAATAGTCGATGTATTTTTCGTGCTGGGGTGTCGTTAAACATTCCTTCATTCATTCTTTGATGTACGTATTAATGCGAACGTCTGTCGCGCGCACTGAGGGTGTTTATATCATTTACCTCATCCGGTGAAGCTCCAAAGTGTGGGAAGTCCGGTGCTAATAATAAAACCACTATCCTCAATTTTCAAATTTTCATGAAATGGGTCCATTTTCTTAAGAAGGTCAGCCTTTGCAGTTTTTTTCATGCTTGCATCCCCAACCAGTAGCTTCGTTAGAAAATGTTGACGATTCCGGATAACATATGGTCTTCTCCGGGCTTTTAGCTGGATTCAAAACATTGGTGTTACATGCCGACTTGGCATTTGATGCCGTTATCCTACCTGCCCTGAATCGATGCCACAGTATTGCTTGAGACTGCGAACGGGTGGCAACTCTACGTCCTTTCCTTGATCAGCACTTGTTTCTAATTTGATATCATTACTGAGTTCGAGTAACTTTGTGTACGCTATGTGCGTCGAGCTGTCATTTTACAAGTCTGTTAACATCTGGGGAAAAAAATGTTTCAGGTTTGGGAATATACCAGTTCAAGTATGGCTCAATTGCCAACATCCAGTAGGCAGGCCTTTCAGTCACGGTTTCTGAATTCCGTATACGTACAGTGGGCTCTATGGAAAACAGCAGAGCCGCAATATGGGTATACACTTCTCCGAGGTCGGCCATGTATGTACACCATCTTTATGTGCTATTATCCACGGTCTTAGTGCTTTTTCCCTCAGTATTTGTGAATAAAGAACCTAAATATTGTTAATTGCATATTTAGGACTTATATTTTCTTTAAGGCCTAATTTAAAATATTAAAAAATTCTGCAATCACATATACTCGGAGTTGATATTTTTAAAAAAGGTGTTAGCTCATAATTACGTGTTTGCTTTCGGCTGTAAATTTCGTGTTAACATTAATGTACATGTATGCCAGCTAATTTCACTAATAATAAAACAAAGTATATTTAAACTATAATAATTATGAGTGTGTCACCCAATAGCCGATCTATTATTCGTGCTTGGGTGTCGTTCAACATTCATTCATTTATTCATTTATTCATTATAATAATTATGCCACAACATATTTATATGATACTGTACTATCAAAGCAAATGTTTAAAACTATTTATAAATATTATCAATCGACTATCAGTACTTTTACTTGTCCAAATAAATTTAGAAAAACGTTTTATTCAAAAGCAAGGACAATGTTTGTGATTATTCAAAATGAAACAACATTACAGTTTTTACTTGTGCACTGGATAACCACTAAGGTACATTTGTTGCTTTCCCCAGCAGATTGCCATTTGTCAAGACAAATGGACAAGTGCTTATTCCGAACACTGTCTTCATGTTCAAATGTACAAATGTGTAAAACAATATAACAATACATTACATGGCTCAAAATAGCAGCCTGTGGAAATGAAAAACAGTTGACTTTTTAGACTTAGCAGATGAAATAGAAATTCCTCTGTAACCTAATTTTAATACAAAGTGGCTGCAACAGTTAATTGTTAGCTAATAAAATATTAATTTAAATGAATAATTGTTTATAAGTTTCAATAAATTACTCTACATATCTGAAATACGACCATTATGAGCCCTGATAAAAACAAACTTGGTACCAGTAATTATTGCAAAATGTATGTCCATTGTGAAATAAATTTTATTTGTTACTTGCTAAAGCTTGTGAAATAAATGCTATTCGTACAAATGTTTCGCCCCACGAAATAAATATATTTATTACCGGTATAGTTTTGAAGGTTTTTTTTTCTTCTTCTATTTATTTATTACCAAAACTTTGGGTACTTTTCTGTCTTTGGATATTAATGGTTTTTTCAGCTGTTTACTTTGTCAGCTGAAGCTAGGCAAAAGTCAACATACCGTACTCAGCGTTTTAACCTCAGCTGGGTATGTAGTATATTTAATAAGAAACCACAGCACATCAGTGGTATGCAGTGTGACTGTTCATAAATTAATGATTAATGATGTTACCCCTGCGCATGCTTTAACCTCACCGTGGTGCAGGGGTAGAACATATTTTTTTTTTTTTTGAGAATGGCCAATACAGCACAAATTGAATTTTTGAGTAAAATCTGTTTGTGATGTGTTTGTCTTGGCATAATTCTTTACACTGCGTTTTAACTTGACTGTTGTTTTGTTTTTTTGCTGATGTTGACCGTCATTTTTTTATTATTTTTTTTGCATTTATCTTAGTTTAACACCCATCATAGTTTGACACCCAATAGCCGATGCATTTGTAGTTCTGGGGTGTCTTTAAACACTCATTCATTCATTCTGAGTACAGTAATACCAGAATTTCTGATTAAACACGATTCTCCCAAAAGGACGTTTTGCTAAACGAGACCCTATAGGAAGGAAACTGGAAGGTCAGTTCAAAAAGACAACTCAAACAAACAAACACCCTCTCC
>JAECMU010060363.1:1506-12706 GCA_016106625.1 Dracogyra subfuscus
AGAGAGAGAGAGAGAGAGAGAGAGAGAGAGAGAGAGATTGCAAAACATTTCTGTATATTAAACTACACTAAGTTGCTATGCAATGTTACGATACAGAAATTGATGCTGTGGTGACATAACAGTCAATGTATATAAATTATGTTGGTCCACTGATTACTATGAATATCAGCCTACCCTACCCAACCCCCAAACAAACTGCTGCTGGTAATGTACTTATTGACACGGAAAAGGAGGACAAACCTTGGTTGTCATGCAACATCCAGAAGGGGCCAGGCCCTACGGGTAACCTAGGGAGGCACCACAGCAGCACTGAGGTCTAATTAACCAGCTACTCTATATCTACTAAATTCCAAAACTATATTAGCTGTGTATCCTTTCTTCTTTCAGCCGACCGTTCAAAAACTGCGCCAAAATTCCTTCGTACTGAAATGCGCACCATTTCTCTTTGGCATAATTAATGCTCCATTCAAAATTCCATAGCTCCACCTCCACCACCCCCGCCGGCTACCGATTTTGATCGGACTGCTGATGCTCCCTTGCATCTACCAGTGCAGGCGGTCCGTCCTACATTCCCCCCAACTTTCTATCAAGCTCTTGCGCCCACGACAGGCGTGCGCTACAACAGCTTGTTCTGAATGTGCACGTTAAACCATATGACATGACATGACACATGATTACTTTGAATCGCATCGTCACTGCGTTGAAATATCTCTTTGATTATGGCGTGTACAGAATGTTGTATTTGTATTTGAATTTTAATGCATTTAGCTTTATGATTAAGAACGTAACAACAATCCGCTGTACTGCCTGAGATTAGACTAATTATTATGCTTAACACGCCACATTTATGATTATACCAATGATGACATCTCGTTGAATCTGTCATGTACAGAAACAACAAAGAAGACCTGAATGATTTGTGATGATATTTGTGCAGCTTTTATATCAACTCTAATATTCGCTTAGCTCACATTAACGATATTTATGATTATGAAAATGACCCAAAGGGAGCAAAAGCAAATGAGTTATTTGATATGTCATTTCTTTGCCCATTAACCCGTGGTGGGTGCACGGTTTATATACACGCTGTATTTTCGACGACAGTTAATCAATAGTCGCAATATCCTGTTCACTGCAATCAATGTCATCACTGCACTGGTTCACGGCAGTTGTATTTGTCACATTCTTTTCTGTTCTTGGTGTCCCGGAAACAAATACAATAAATTCTCCAAGCACCAATGATCCCGCGGTTTGGAGAAATCGTGTAATGTTTATAGACATCAAGTGTCAAAAGACATGTTAAAGATTAATGTGTAAAATACATTATTTTTTAATGTGTTTTAAATGAAGTAGAAAGATGTTTTTCACGTGAAAGTTTGATACCCGCAATTAGTGAATATTACTGCATAGTCCGCGGGACTATTTGAAAGTGTGTATATAGTGAGTGTGAGTAGAGAGGTGAAGGGGAGGGGGCAGAGATTTTACAGTCGTAAAGACCAGGGACCCGTTCCACGAAGCGATCTTAGCCCTAAGATTACCGTAGGAGCATGGCTACCCTATGCACACTTAAGCTGATCTTAGGGCTAAGATCGCTTCGTGGAACAGGTCCCTGAACCTGTTACAGTGCATACTCCGCCGAGAAAATATTGACAAAGGAAATGTTTTATTTAACGATGCCCTCAGCACATTTTATTTACGGTTATGTGGCGTCAGGCATATGGTGAAGGACCACACAGATATTAAGAGAGAAAACCCACTGTCGCCACTTTATGGGCTACTCTTTTTGACTAGAAGCAATGGATATTTTATATGCACCATCCCACAGACAGGATAGCACATACCACGGCCTTTGATGTATCAGTCATGGTGCACTGGCTGGAACAAAATATTCAATTTCAGGAGTTCAAAGACTGCATTTGCAGCATTAACAAGGAATGGTGGTGGTGGTGGCTGTGGCTGTGGTGGGGGTGGTGATAATGATGTCCGTGCTTATCTTCACACGATTCAAACATATTTGTAGTAGCATGAGGTGGAATGCAAGGGAACTTTTGGGGATGTTTGGAAGGGGATTAAAATTAGAACTATAACCAACCCCCCCACCCCCACCCCCGACCCGCGTCTGACATGCACGATGCACACATTTTAGTTCTAATCATTCATAAATGACCTACACATGTGTAATAGCGTGTCTTTAAAAATACTTCATCCTCAAAAGAAAGTCATGATATGTGTTAACGTACACGCCTACACCAGTGAATGAACGAATTACTGTATGTTTAACGACACCCCAGCACGAAAAAAGGCATCGGCTATTTTGGGTGTAAAACTATGGTAAATAGGTCTATATCAAAACAACAACGTGTTAAGTGTGTAATAGAAGGTATATCATGTAAAGTTTGTTTTGTTTAACGACACCACTGGAGTATATTGATTTATTAATCATCGGATATTGCATGTTAAACATTTGGTAATATTGAATATAGTTTTAGTAGCAAGACTTCTTTTATATGCACCATCCCACAGACAGGATAGCACATACCACGTCCTTTGATATACTAGTTGTGGTGCACTGGCTGGAATGAGAAATAAACCAATGTGCCCACTGACGGGGATCGATCCCAGACCGACCGCCATCGGTTATACATCGTGATACTATTACATCGTGGGCTATATGTCGTGATACGTATCACATCGTGTGTTATAAATTGTGATACGTATCGTATCGTGGGTTGTATATTCATAATATCGTGATACGTATCACATACTGGGCTATATATTGTGATACGTATAGTATCCTGGGTTATGTATCATGATATGTATCACATCGTGGGTTATATATAAAAGACGCCAAAATATCTTGCTACAGCTTTCGTAAAACAAAGCAGTGTATGAATGCGAATACGGACGTGCATAGAATAATATTTCAAGCTAGCTATTTTATAGAACTATTGCTTAGATTGGCTAAGATACTCGATGAGTGTGTTTGAACTTCCAGAGCACGACGTGGTTATTCTGTTATACGCTAATCATGGAGAGTTTTCCCCGCGCGGATGTTGTCTAGCGTTATTAAGTCAATCCATTTGTTCATCATGTCGCATACTTAATGACACTTCCAGCATGGACGAGCATGCCACGTATCAGTTCCCAGAGCAATACCCTGAAGCCATTCACGCATGCCTGGTGTCTGAGACAACACAGTTCTCGTAAATATTGAAATCTGATCTGGCACAGGCGCCGATTAACACTTTAGGGACTTAATTCACTAAAACACTCGCAACTATGGGATCCCAAAGCGCAGTGGAAAACGACTCGCAGGGACGATGCCATGTTACTTAAAGAATCTGTGAATTAGGACCCGTGTTCTTCTAAAGTGCAGGTTACTACACACCAAATGAAATTGCATTTTCGATAATGTTAAAAAATGTCTAATAAACTGATATAGCGTTTTACTAAACCACTAAGGCAATGGAAACTATTTTAACGTGCCCACATTCAATTAAGGTTCAGGTACGCCTATCTCGAAATACAGTACACACAAAGCATGTCGCGAATTACATTTAACATACCTGCAAAAAAGGGTGGATCATATGACATATAAAAGATTTAAATAATATTGGTTTTTTTGTTGTTGTTGTTTCTTTATTGTTTATATTAAATTAACAACCTTCAATCTTGCAGAAAATCGAAATTGCATGTTTTAAACTGAACCCAATACTGGTTTCAACATCTTTATGCATAGCAACTATACGCTAAATAAAAAGTATATTCTTTTATTGGGAAAAGACAGTAGTATTTGCCGAGGTAAACACTGTCAGAAATTACTACCAATCACAGCTGCAGGTGTTTGTCTTTCTCTTGAGATTCCTAGAACAATGACTTAAAGACATATTGTCACAGACCACTGACCTATTTAATGGTCTAATAAAGTATTACCAGAATAAAATAAAAATTGATTTGTCGCTAAATCTACTTTATTCAACCATCTTCATAATCACCATACTCCATTTATTAATGATATTTTGTAAACATTATTTTGACAATGGTCCGTAAGTCAAAAACTTGTCGAGAGGGTTTACCTGGATTTCATACCATCATGGTTCAGTTAAGGTGATGCGATAGCTACATTTGGTTACAACAATTAATGTAATTAAAAACAAATTATTATGAATTTTTAGAGAAATAAGTCCTTAAATCGGTGAAAGTATGTCTTTAAATAGTATCTCATTTTGTGCAAGACGACCACCATATGTGGACAATCCACGATTAAACGATCACTAAAACAATACTTAGGTTTCGCCGATAAAATCCATGACTAGAATCCAATTATGTTGTATTTGTTATCTTTGATGTTTTGTAAAATGTACAGAAAGACGTTAAAGTTAGTTTTGTTTAACGACACCATTAGAGCACATTGATTTATTAATCTTAGTATTGGATATCAAATATTTGGTAATTAGACATATTGTCTGAGAGATGACCAGCTACATTTTTCTATCAGTAGCAAGGGAAATTTTATATGCACCATCCCAAAGATAGGATATCACATACCACGGCCTTTGTTATTCAAGTCGTGGTGTACTGGCTGTAGATATCTACTTATACATTTGGAGATTTACATACCAATATAGGAGGGGAAAAACCCATTATTATATCGAGTCAATATCGTGGCCATATAATTTTATATTGTATACTGATATTATGTTGGCATACATATTCAATAACATATACATTTGTAACGTGTTCAAATGTATTCGTTAATTAACTTAAAGATACTTCCTACAGCTTTCATAAATAAAGGTATTTCTGAATGTGCACACGGATCTTAAAAGTTGAAATTTGGTATGTTTAACGACACCACTAGAGCACATTGTTTTATTAATCATCGGCTATTGGATGACAAACATTTGGTCATTTTTTACGTATAGTCATTACATTTCCCCATTAGTAGCAAGGGATCTTTTATATGCACCATCCTACAGACAGGATGGTACATACCACGGCCTTTGTTATTCCAGGTGTGGTGTACTGGCTGAAACGAGAAGTAGCCCAATGACGGGGATCAATCTCAAACCAGCAGCGCATATGCTCCAATTTTGCAATCATATTATGTTTTGTTTGTTTTAGTTTCAGGTTTAATTTTTTTATTTATTTAACTTTAAATTAACTGCGAAGCACTGAGTCCTCTCCTTTAAATTCTGTGCGAATCTCATCAAACTTTAAAGGCTAGCTAAGCCACTGACAGTGATACTCCTAATGATTTAGAATTCCATTTTGACACAGTCGGGAAGCCTCATCAGAAAACAGTTCTGCTCATCCATTCTGGAATTAAATCATGTTTTCGTGATTAGCCGTGCCCTCGAGTACCTGCTAGGCTGGCTAATGGACGGTTCTAGCGTGGAGGATCGTGCAGGTTTAGACATGTCTGAGATACAGTTCTCCAGGTTTCTCACGGCTATCACAGAGAACGACAGGAACTTCCGTGATAAGAGAAATGACGAGGGCAGCGGGAGAGTCAGTAAAACAATCGATCGTGAGTAAACGATGAACTAACATTCGTGATCACACCTCCACGCACGAACACAATATCTAATCCTGTTACTGGGCTATTTCAACCATAGTTCAAGAATCGCAGTGTGAGACAACTTTAAAAAAAAAATTGCACTCTTTAAATTATTAAATGTCTTACAGTATCTAGCATTAATTTAATGATATGCAAGTATCAAAATATATATTTGTTATATAACGATAACAAAAGATCTTTGAAATAAATAGTATTATAATTTATAAAAGTCTCTAATCTAAAAGTCGCAGATAATTGCAGACAGCGCTGTTAAGACGATTTACGATTATTCCGTAAAAATCCCCAAGAATCGCCTGTCGCACCTATGGAATTTTTGCTCACTATTGTGACCAAATGTCAAAATAACAATAGTATTATATTAAAGCGAGAATAGCTGATTGCATAGCAACCCATGAAATTGTAAGCGTTTTGTATTGATGCAATCGGATACTCTTATGGCTATTCTCGAACGACGAACTCGTATTATGTAGCGTCGCCTTTAGATACCAAATAGGTCGTAGTATATAATATGACAACGTGTCATTAAACCACCTTCCATCCGTTTTCATTAGTCAGAAACATCATACACTTTTATTAAATGGATAAAATGTGCATTTACAGTAAACAACCTTTGATAATAACATCAAGTTTTATATTGGCAGACGATAAACATCTTGCGTGATGATGAACATCCTTTCGCGGTTCAGAAAAGAAACCCAGAAAGAAAAAAAAAACAAACAGAAAAAATCCCCAGAAAAACAAGCGAATGTCATATTATATGTATGATTAACAACCTTAATGCACTGCATCATTCTGAACTAAACTCTGGAGTAATCAGCTTTGTGAGCGAGCCGGACTAGTTGGCGCCAGAAGGATTACTCCGCCATAAAAACGAATAGAAGAAATCCACCAGAAAGGTTCCGTTTCACTGGGATTCAAAACCAATGGACGACCGCGAGCCAGTCGACATCATTTCAAAAGGTTATTATTAGTAACATCGCCGAAGTTGATTGTTCTCAAAGTGAGGGATTAAAATCAGCTTATTTTAAATGAGAATGTAATGAATTTTTACACAAAACAAACATTAAAAGGAATGCATCCACCTCATCCTCTGTAACATAGGCGAGGGATGATGCCAGCAACTGGAGGGGCCAGCTATATATTTTACTATACATTTTCAACTGGTAGTGGGGGGTTTTCAGAGTTGGTGAGTAGCATAGCTCGAGTGTCGTCTAGCTGTGGAACAACCAGAGAACAATCGAGTTAGGGAGTTGCAATGACTTCCGGCCTCACTGCTTTCGACCACTATGAACTTCCAACTTGGAAAGTTGACAATGACTGGAGAAAGTTGGAGTGGGGATGTTATGAAGTATGTGTGTGTGGCTACATATTAATTAGAATTGTGACGAGTGAGGGATGTATTGTCTTAAGAGTTAGGGGTGGGGGTTAATGCCCACAGCCTTTTCCCCCGCTACCGGTGCCTATTACCTAAATCCAATCACATGAAAAGAAAATATACACGAAACATATTGTCATCAAAATACATGTACATAATATTATATAGCATAGGCACAAGTGATCTAAAATGTACCTTGTAAAACATTTAATATATAAAAATATAACGGGAAGATTTACCTCAGCTGTAAATGGTATTCCGTCAATGGTATGCTCCGATCCCCAGTTGTCATCATGGCCGAAGTGAAATTTTATCTGGACTATCCTATATCGGTACATCAAAGGACCGTCGCTGATGTTGACTGCATTATCAATGACGTCATCAAGCACGATCGTGACATCGTGTCCAGTGTTGTATAAGGTTCCACGGACCTGCGAAAAGACCCAAGTAAAATAGTGTAAGGTAGATGATCTAATAACCAAGTGTGTATCTGAGAGGGGCACAAAGGTTCTGTCCCCTAATTTTGGTCAAGTCATTAATTGTGTGTTTGTATAGGCCATACAAAATTAGTTATATTTATCAAACATATTTACGAAATATTCTTTTTTAAAGAAATAAAAATTGGTTTTGTGCATGATGCTGCTGCTAGTGGTGGTGGTGGTGTGTGCGTGTGTTTGTGTGCGTGTTTGTGTGTGTGAGTGCGTGTGTGTGTGTGTGTATGTGTATGTGCGTGTGTGTGACATGCGCCTGATTTCTATAATACATTGAGAACCTTTGTCAATGCATTATCATTGAAATTGTGCAATACGCGGAACACACCACGACATTTCCTTAAACGTCCTACCTCGAGTCACCTCTAGCTCTCCCCTTATTGATATGTTGTAGTGGAGGGCTAGAGAGGACTGTAATACTCTGACAATAGTCGACGACCAAATGGTAGCCACGACATTAAACGTACATGTTGTTGATCACTACCAACGTGTGCACACACTTTGCTCTACATAACGTAGCGTTAACGTCAGGTGAGTTTAATGTTATGAAGTCCATGCATGTTAATAAAAACAAGGACACACCCGATGTACACAAATTCATGCTATGAGGTGAAAACTGTGAAAACTGTGTATTTCAGTCTACCTACTCTTTTAGCAAACTTACGTAGACCCACCTAACAAACAACGTATGTCATGGCCATGAATATATCAGCCGTGAGATATTAGTTGAAACTTGGGAAAGCAGCGGGTTTAACGACAAAGGTCGACTCTTTGAACGCAAGTGATGCTGACATCCTCCTGCTCAAGCAATTGCTTTTCAATATATGTTCCATGCGAAGTATGATTCGACTCCCCTATGAACTTAGTTCGCCAGTCTAGATCCCTCAACTAACATTTCAGTGAACACGCGTTCGATCAGAAAACTTTTCCTCTTAGTAGGACAATGTTTGATTGTTCAACATAGTCTTTTTAGTTCGCCACTGGCTTCGCTGGCGCAGTGGTTAAGCTATCGGACTACAGGCTGGTAGGTACTGGGTTCAAATCCCAGTCGAGGAATGGTATTTTTTTCCAGATACCCAGTGAGTGTTCCGTAAGGCTCAATAGGTAGGTGTAAACCACTTGCACCGACCAGTGATCCATAACTGTTTCAACAAAGGCCATGGTTTGAGCTATCCTGCCTGTGGGAAGCGCAAATAAAAGATCCCTTACTGCCTATCGTAAACGAGTAGTCTATGTGGCGACAGCGGGTTTCCTCTATATAAAAAAACCAGTGTCAGAATAGCCGATGATAAGATAACAAAAAATCAATGTGCTCTAGTGGCGTTGTTAAATAAAACAAACTTTACTCTTTTTTCTTTGGTTCGCTCTACTATACAATCGTATGATTCTATTAATGCATCTATTATCATTCTATATTTTTGTTTTGTTTTTGTAAATATTTTCTGTTTTATTTGGCGTAAGAAGTAAGTTGAAACTAACAAAAAAGTACTATTTCCGTGTGCAATTTACAAATCAATGATCTCAGAAATATATCTATAGTAACTTCCATAGTATGAAAAAATGCGTTCCATGTGGGACGGACTATAGTTGGAATTGACCCGACTATGTACGTAGTTAAGCTAGTATAGACAGATTGCTTTCTGCATAAATACGAGTTCTGACCGTGGTAACAGTTTGGTAGTTCGAATATACTATATTTATCCGGGTTTCAGTGACATGTTCATCAGAATCTATTCAATTATGTTGAGACAGGTTTGAGATACATGCTCGGGTCGAATCGCGAAGGTCACATCTATCATTGAAGCGAGCCACGCGGACTGCCTGAGATAAATGGTTTGCAATGTAATTAAGAAAACTGACCGTTTTTGGGGCATCGATATCAATTCTCCGGAGACTCGGGTCAAACAGGAGGGCGCGTGGCTTGATATCCACCGGCGATTGGTACTTTCCGGACTCGCAGAGAGTCCAGTCGGGGTGAAGTGACCCCCAGAACTTAGGACCTGAAAACACACCATATGATACTGTTTGTATGTATGCACAAAACATTAATTTGGACAATTTATAATGTATACAATAACAAAATACCTAATACACATATAGAATTCAAAGCCTGTTTGATGTTTGATCTATCTACAATTGTATTAGAAGCATTCATTCTGACAAATGATATTAAAAATATACAACTGCAATATGATATTGTAAATACATGTACGTATGTCAAAAACATCATTTTTGACAATTTAAAATACATGTCTATTCAGTATTAAAGTACTGAATACACATACAGATTTGGAAGTCAATGTTTATGTCAGTTTACCCTACCTACAGGTGAAGTAATAACATTCATTCTGATGTCTAATGTTAAAAATATATCATAGCACAGATCCTAATACACAGGCAAAAGTCAATGTTTATATTAGTTGCCCTACCTACTATTGTATTAAAAATATTAATTTTGAAATCTAATATTAAATATATATATAACTGCACAGATCCTAATTAACACACAAAAGTCAATGTTTATGTTAGTTGCCCTACCTACTATTGTATTAAAAACATTAATTTTGAAATCTAATATTAAATATATACAATTGCACAGATCCTAATAAACATACAAAAGTCAATGTTTATGTTAGTTGCCCTACCTACTATTGTATTAACAATATTAATTTTGAAATCTAATATTAAATATATACAATTGTACAGATCCTAATAAATATACAAAAGTCAATGTTTATGTTGGTTGCCCTACCTACTATTGTATTAAAAACATTAATTTTGAAATCTAATATTAAATATATACAATTGCACAGATCCTAATAAACATACAAAAGTCAATGTTTATGTTAGTTGCCCTACCTACTATTGTATTAAAAACATTAATTTTGAAATCCAATATTAAATATATACAATTGCACAGATCCTAATAAACATACAAACGTCAATGTTTATATTAGTTGCCCTACCTACTATTGTATTAAAAACATTAATTTTGAAATCCAATATTAAATATATACAATTGCACAGATCCTAATAAACATACAAAAGTCAATGTTTATGTTAGTTGCCCTACCTGCTATTGTATTAAAAACATTAATTTTGAAATCTAATATTCATATATACAATTGCACATTTCCTAATTAACACACAAAAGTCAATGTTTATGTTAGTTGCTCTACCTACTATTGTATTAAAAACATTAATTTTGACAACTGATATTAACAATATTCAATCGCATAGAACTTAATACTCATACAAAAGTCAATGTTTATGTTGTTATACGCTACATACACATCCGTTAAAAGCATTCAGTATCACAACAGATATTTTAACAAATACAAATGTATGTAAAAAGAAATGTCGTTGAGAATTTAAAAAATCAAATATAGGCCACAGGAAAAAAATGTGCCGTAGAGAATTAAATATTTCACGTTCGGCAATTGCAGGAGTTGCTCAATGGACAAATAAAAGCCTTTTTTTGTTAGTTTACGGGAGGCACCACAACAGCAGTGAGGTATAATTAACGAGCTACTCTCGATCTAATAAACTCCAAAACTATATTAGCTCTGTATCTTTTTTCTTTCGGCCGACCGTTCAAAAATTGCGCCAAAATTCCTTCATACTGAAATGCGCACATTTCTCTTTGGCATAATTAAAGTTCCATTCAAAATTCCATAGCCCCACCACCACCAACCCCGCCTGCTACCGATCTTGATCGGACTGCTGGTGCTCCCTTGCATCTGCCAGTGCAGG
>JAECMU010060388.1:508-10957 GCA_016106625.1 Dracogyra subfuscus
TAATAATAATAATAATAATAGTAATAGTAATAATAATAGTAATAATAATAATAAATGGTGAATTCATATATTCGCAACTATTTTCGTTAAAAAATTAATAATATATTGTTTTCATTATTTGCCTATACACGGTGGTCGTTTATATTAAATTCAAAAATACATTATACGGTTGTCGTATATATAGCCACATTACTACGAATATATTTTGCCGTAATTTTTGAACTTATAAACATGAAGAGTTCTAACTTTTAAAAATTAAGCGTGTTATGGAATTCCCTCGATCGTAGTTCAAATAAAATGTTTTGGATCACACAGTAACTAGGTTTGGTATTCCAAATGAATGTAATTTCCATTTATAACCCATATTTAGAGCAATAAGGCCCACTAAATCCGTGATTGTGTGCCTTTAATCGAAGGCCCGAGGTGGTTAGACGTGTTTTTGTGATCTCCGGAGTTTCAGTGAAATTATATAGTTTACAGATCGATTTAACAACATAAATTTGAATATGTGAGTTTGAACAACTTCTTGAGTTAACACGTTGTGTTTTATTGACGAAAAGCCTGGTTATTAGATATGTGTGATAAACACTGTGTATAGATTTCCCCAAAATCAAATATGCGGAAGTAGCCATGTTTGTCTAACCCCAAGCCCCAGGCCAACCAGTGAACTGTGTTGATACCTAAGCTTGGTTACCGATGTAACTTATAGTTAAAAAGGAACACCTCTGCTTTAGTTATTTCGATGACATTATTGACTATAGTATCTAACTATTATTTTGCTCACAATGTCCTCTGGCCTGGAAAACTCGAAACGTAATCTCTCAAGTGACACACGTTTTGACAAGGCAGAAAAAGAAGATAACACATTAAGGAAAACTGTAGAAAAGTCGGATCAAAAGCGAACTAAAACAAATCAAGGGCAAGAAGTAGAGAAACAATAAACAACAATACAATTTACTCAGAGTTCGATCCAACAATCTACGGTTCAAGATCCTGATATGAAATATGTTATCGAACAGTTATCCACTATCAGTCAGAAACGTATCACAAAAGACGAACTGAAACAACAATTAGCCGAAAACAAACAACAGATAATTCAACACATGACAGAAACTATAGAGAAACTTGAATCCCGATATCTAACCCTTGAGATTGAGAATGATAAGTTAAAAACACAATTACAAAAGGTAAACAGCAAATCTAAACATTTCCAGTCCCTGGCAATATATAAAAATAGCTTACCCATGCGCAAATTGAACGATTTAGAACAACATTCAAGGAAAGATAATGTGCGCATGTTTGGTGTTTCCGATCCAAATAAGCTTGAGACTGCGGAAAATACAGTCGATGTCATCATAAAAGTACTGTGTGGAATAGACGTTTCAGTAAACAAAAAAGACATACATATAATAAATCGCCTGGGGCCTTTTGCCGAAAATAAAAAATACCAATCATTGTCAAATTTAAATCTCGGGTCCATAGAAACCAAGCACTATATAACCGGCGTAAGTTAAAAGGATCCGGTATTGGTATAAACGAGAACCTGACAACAATGAACCGCGACTACCTGACCAAACTTCAACAAGACAGTGACGCGGAGAGTGCCTGGACGAGAGACACCCGTTTTTATGTCAAATTAAAAGATGGTGGACAAGTCATCTTGTGATTCAGAAACAGACACGGATGCAGAAAATGAATAAACTGTCTAAACATGTTCTAAGACTTTTCACACTAAAACTTATTCATTCCTTTCTTTTCGACAGCCTCTCACTGCCTTCATCGAAAGCGATTCAGTGTTTAATTTAAAAAACAAACTACCTGTATACATACATACATACATACATATATATATATATACGTCCAGAGTAATTATAAGACAACTGGGAACACTTTATGCGGCTTGTCCTTTTCTATTTCGACTTCGATGCCCATGCACGTTGTAAGAATAATAATGTATATTTTTCGGACACTTTCCTCACCGAAAAGAATAAACCCTCGTTAATGATAGAGTGAACTTTCACTTGTGCATATTTTACAGGTATTATTTATACACTAATGTTTAATACCATCACTAATACAGTTTCTGTTAACATGCTATATAGGCAGGAACGAATTTTACCACGGCAACGACGGCAAGTGCCTTCGTTGCCCTCCTTACTTGCCGTTGTGCTCCGAAAATCGAACGTTATCAACCTTGGTAACACTTATGCCAATGACAAGGCATGCCGAACCTTTGTTGATGAAATTGGTGAAACGATGGCAGACGACTTGAAGCATCTGTTTTCCATGGAACTCTTCTACTGTTCAATCCTGTTTGATGGAAGCACTGACAAGAGCCTCTCGGAAAAAAGAAGTAATTAGTGTTAAGTTGCTTGAGGACGGACTGCCTAGGTTCAAACGTCTTGGGTAAGTAAGTGTTTACTTCTTGTGATTACGTGACTTTTTTTATTACATATATGACTTAGACTAGTATTAATGACTAGTATTAGTTCTCAGACATAAGTCACCCTAGCTACATAAATAATTGCACCATTAACAAATAAAGTTCTCCTTTATTCTTCTAGAATTACAGAACCTGGTCAATGTACCGCTGAGGGCATATACAATGCAATTACTGCAAAGACTCGAGAAATGCAGCTTGGCATCAAGACATGCTGTGTTGCAACATCAGCTGATGGAGCTTCAGTTAATTTTGGGAAAAAATCTGGTGTGCTGGTTCGACTGAAGGAAACAATGTCATGGCTTATAATGATACATTGCATTGCACAACGTCTTGAGTTGGCCCTGAAAGATTCATTCAAGGGTTCATTTTATGAACTTGAGGTGAATTATATTCTTGACTTTTTAAGATAATGGTATGTGCTGTTATGTCTGGAAAATGCACACTATACATGTAATTTCAAGTAATAGGGAAGCATTGTTTCGTAAGACCTGTAAAAACAATATGGTTAGATTAAAGTAAGGATCAAATAACTATTAAAGGCAAACTTATAAATGTACATTAAACTGACTAAATATCTTATTGTCATACAAAGCTAAATTCAATTCACTGCACCATGTTGAAATGCTGCATCCTATTTACACTGAGTGGTTTCTGGTAGAATATAATATTAGACTATACCAAAAGTGTACCAAAACATAATTACGTACTAAATATACCTGGTTTAACTAAATCAATTATTGCTGACATATGCCAGTTGGCCAAACGTAAGAAATGCACAATGTTATTTTTGTCAATGAGATGACTTGAAATATAAATTTTGTTGCCTTGGCATATATCTTCTTTTCATCTTCATTATATTTTATTTGAGGATTGCTAATAATCTGAAAAGGAGATCATCATGTTAGTTTCTGATTTTTTTTACTGTTTGTCAAAAAATGGTTTCATTCGTTTTTGAGAAATACTTATTAGTTGTAGAAATGTTCCTCCATGTGGGGTTTTTCCCTTCTATTTTTCAGATAGATAATCTGATGATGCATCTATATTATATGTACCGGCGATCTGTCAAGAAATGGCACGAGCTTCAGAGAACAGCAGAGGCATTTGGTGAACATGTAGTGAAACCATCACGATCTCAGGGCACCAGATGGATAGATCATCGCAGAAAGGCATTAACAGCCCTGATCCAGGATTAGGCTAACCTCATTTCAATGGTCAGTAATCCAGGGAGATCCCTACGTAGAGTCCTACTTGAGACCACAGCTGCTGGCAATGATGGTGTTGTAAGATTTAAAGGTATCGAGAAAGAAGGCAAAATCAATTGCTGCTACTCCTACAGAGTGTGAGCAAGTGGACAATGATACTGACACAGACTAGAGTAGACACACATCAGAGTGAGAAACTCTTTTCTCTCATATCTGCCCATGTGAGATAGACCTAGCCCATGTGAGAAAGGTATGTGGGAAAACTCTATCCCACATGACCACGTAACTTCTGTTGTTTGAGCTGATATTAACATTGGGTGACGTCACGTAAACGGCAAAATGAGGTTGATGACGTGTTGTTGACTGAATGAAGACATTTTCTAGACTTTTTTTTTAAAATTGAAATCGGTTACCTATAATCTTTATATTACAATTTGTGGTGTTAAATTCTATTTAACACATGAAAGATACACGATAAATCTGATGGTAATGTTTATTTGTTACAAAAGTCCCAAATAAAAAAGTTAATGTTTCAGCCATTTTGTCTCGTTCTGCAAAAAAATAGTTTATAAGCCAGTAAGATATGAGAGAAAAATAATCCATCATATGCGGTCATGTGGGATAGAAAAAGTACACCCTCGGTGGTGTAAATTTCGACCTTGGGACTCGGCAAGCCTCGTCCCAGGTCGATATTTACACCACCTCGGGTGTACTTTTTCTATCCTACATGACCGCATATGATGGATTCTTATATGCACATGTCCGAGTTAGGATATATATTGTTTATTATGATTCATGAATATGTACCGTATACTGAACTTATTTTCATTGTCATACATAAATGTAGTCTAGTCACCTTGTGACACATGGTTTCTCGGCTAGAGGAATAGCCAAACCATCTATGCATAGCCTAGTTTCAGTCAATGAAGAACAACTATCTTCTTGTCAGTTTGACAAAAACGGCATAAGTTCAGTTTAGTTCAGTTCAGCATTGGATAGTGACCACATTATCAGTCTATTCGCAACATAATTGTACAATACACAATTCATTATATGACTATGGTACTCTTCGGAGTATGATTCAGATGGACAATGAGGATTATTCACTGAAGTTAATGTGCAGTTATCCAGCGAAGTGACTGGTGCTATTTAATGTACATTATCTTCTCGTTCTCTTAATCATAATGACATAGACTGTCATTCTCAGGTCGCCATTTCTTTGTGAGAATTATTTGGTATGATAGAACTGAAAATATTATTTCAAGTGTGTGTTATTCGTTACTATACAGGCTGGTATAAAGTTTAAACACAGGACCACTGTCTATTACATTTAGAAGATTAAAAGTTTCTATTTTACAATAATTATTTGAATTATTATCCAAGTAGTAGTTAGTATGCGGATATGCTTATGAATGTGTCAGTCATAGAGTAATAATCAGTGACTCACCCATTCTCTTATGGAACAGTCCTAGGCCTTCAGTAGTAACATTACAGTTGGTAATAATATGGGATAATTTGATAGAAAATAAGTTGCCTTCGTGCCTCTTTTATGAAGGAAACGTTTGCCTTGGTGCCCCTCCAACTTGGCTTGGTGCCCCAATTTTTGTTCTTGACACGAAGGCAACATTTGCCGTGGGCCCCCCCCCCCCCCAAAGTTAAAATTCGATAACTGTATATAGGTATTAATATGTGTTAGCTGATTTATAAATATGTTTTTCTTTTGTATGTAAACACATTTTTGAGAACTGGGAACACTTCAAGTGCTATGTCCTTTCCTTTTTAATTTTCAATGCTAAAGTTGCAATAAATACTTTCTTGTAGAATCGATGCTAAAGTTGCAATAAATACTTTCTTGTAAAATCATTCCTTCGTGATAAAAAAAGGATATAGTTTTTAGGGAGTGCGTTCCCATTAGCTCGTAAATAAAGTTAATAATATTATATGATTTAAAAATGAGTTATAACTTACATAATGTAACAAATATAAGGGATTAAAGAGGCTGATGTCGAAACAAATACAAACAGTCTAGTCAGACTACATTTATATGTGTCTAGGTTATTCAGTACGATATAATAGTGTCAAAGTATAACATTGGTATTAACTAACAGAGTTCAAAGACACAAACTTCATTTGATCAATTTAATGACCATATTTTATGTTTCTAAATTTACTTGTTTCAAATCCGCTAAATGTAATACTGTTCATTTTCAATACAATAACATCAATTCTGCACAAGCTATCTAATATCACGTGATGTGTAGCGTGAACTTGAAGCAGTGCGACGAAACCAACCTCTTTGTTTCTTGAATTAAAGCCTGTGGATTGGGGTCCACGGCTCAGTGCCTTCTGATACGTTGTATACGTGTGCGAGTGTAAGTGACGGTGGGTATGAAAGAAGACACGTGTCTGTGCGTGGAAGGGTTGACAAGAATGTATTTTTGTATTTCAATTTGAGAATGGATGATATATTGAAAATAATTTCTGTTAATTGTCAAGGTCTCCAAACTGTCGAGAAGAGAAAAGATGTCTTTAACTATTTGAGAGATAAACATTTTACAATATATTTGCTACAAGATACACACTTTACAAAGGATCAATAAATTATAATCAGATCACAGTGGGGAGTTGGTGATTGTTATTTCAATTCGTTTAAAAGTAATTCGAGGGGTGTGGCAATATTTTTCAACAACACAAAAACTAATGTCATTGTGCACAATCAAGTAAGCAGCTTTGATGAAAATGTATTAGCGATAGACGTATCATTAAATAAACAGTGGTTTACTCTTGTGAATATATATGGTCCGAGTGATAGAGATACACCAGCGTTTTTTCAACAACTGGAATCAATTTTAGAAAAACTGGGGAATGCATCATATATAATAAGTGGGAAATTGAATTTAGTTTTAGATAATAATATAAATATGTCAAATTATAGTAACATAAACAATCCGAAAGCTAGAACCTAAGTTTTAAATCTAATTGAGGAAAATAATTTAGTAGATGTTTAGCGTTATCAACATCCAGATATTAAACGATATACTTGGCGGCAAAAAACTCCATTTAAACAGAGTCGTCTAGATTTTATATTAGTCAGTGAAGACTTCTTAACGTATCCCTGTAATACATCCATAGAAACAGGTTACAGAACTGACCACTCATGTCCTACACTCGAACTTAAATTGTTAGACATTACAAGAGCAAGAGGTTTTTGGAAATTTAATAACTCTCTTTTAGTTGATCATAACTATATTTGTATGGTTAAAGAAATCATCAAAGAAACTGTGAAAGAATATGCTATATCGATTCCCTCCAACTTTGACACATTATCTAGAGTTGAACTTTTTAACATATACCTAAATATTGATGATCAATTATTTTTAGTGCTTTTGATGTTGAAAATAAGAGGTAAAACAATTGCATTTGCATCCAGGAAAAAGAAGGAACAGGAAAACAATTAGAAGAAGAAATTAATAATATTGATACTCAGCTTAGCCAAATGATAGCTAATACATCTCTAGAACAAAAGCTTTATAATTTAAAAAATGAACTAGAAGCTCACAGCAAAGGAAAATTAAAAGGTGTTTTTATTAGATCTAAAGCTCGGTGGGTGGAACACGGAGAAAAACCATCACAATATCTGTGTAGCCTAGAAAAGAGAAATTATGTGACAAAAGCTTTAACTGTATTAATAGACAACAAAAATAATGTACTCGTAACTCAAAAGCAAATTGAGAAAGAAGTAGTAGATTTTTATAAAACATTATATACTAATCGAGATGATGAATTAATTAACGTTGATCTAAACAGAGAACTTCATAACTGTAGAGTTGCCAAACTAAACGATAATGTGTCAAAATCGCTAGAGGGAGAATTAAACTATAATGAAGTTACTAACGTTCTGAAAAACAAAATTAACAATTTTAAGTCGCCTGGGACAGACGGATATACGGCTGAATTTATCAACTTGTTTTTGGACCGATATTGGTTATTTTGTCATTAAAAGCTTAAACTTTGGATATAATCTGATTCACAAAAATTAGGATTAATCACACTTTTCCAAAAAAAAGATAAGACAAAAGAATTTATTAAAAATTGGAGACCAATATCACTTTTGAAACGTTATTTACAAATTAGGGTCAGCAGCTATTGCAGAAAGAATTAAAACTGTCCTCCCCTCATTAGTATCTATGGATCAAAATGGATTTATACATGGCCGATCGATAGGTAATACTATTATACTAATATATGATACATTACATTATACAACTACACAAAATAAACCAGGAATGCTTTTACTTGTAGATTTTGAGAAAGCCTTTGACACCCTTTCATGGAATGTTATAATTAAGGTATTAGCTTATTTTAAATTTGGTGCCTCAATTCAGAAATGGATAACAACTTTCTTCAATGAATGCGAATCATGTCTGTCCATAAATGGTACTATTACTGAACGTTTTAAACTTGGCCGAGGATGTAGACAAGGTGATCCTTTATCCCCCTATATTTTTATACTATGTGTTGAAATTCTTGGAATCTTGGTAAGAAACAACACAAATATAAAAGGAATTGAGATATGTGGTAATGAATTTAAAATATCAGTTTGCCGATGACACAACATTACTACTTGACTGGTGTGGAAAAAAAACTTACAGCATCAATGAAAATACTACAATATTTTACAAATATATCAGGTCTAAAAGTAAACATTGATAAAATAAATATAATAAGTTTAGGCAAAGATCGTAATGATCACAGAAAAATGTGTCCAAAATATAAATTAAAATGGACTACCGAATTTACAGTTCTTGGTGTCCAATTCTCTACTAATCTGTATCAAATGCAAGAACTGAATTATAATAGAAGTTAAAAAGTTACTCGAACAATGGTCAAATCGTTCTTTATCAGCATTAGAAAAAAATGCTGTAATAAAAAGTCTGGCCTTATCAAAATTTGTTTATCTATTTTCTTTACTCCCAAACCCAACAGATGCGTTCTTTAAAAAATTGAAACTTATTTCTTTCAGTTTATTTGAAATAAAAGGCCTAATAAAATTGCTAGAAAAACATTAATTCGAGATTACCAAAATGGTGTCTTAAGAGCAATATAGTTTGTAATGCCCCAAAAATATCGTGAATGAAAAGTGTGTATCTAAACCAAGACATTTTTTGCTTTATTGAGTAATTGTTTACAGTCTAAAGCGACATTACTATTAACTTTTGGGTCAGCTTACAGCAAGGCAAAAGCAGAGGTATGCACAAATCCGTTTTGGAAAAATGTATTATTTACTAGTATATGGTCAATATTTTTAGAAAAATGTGAATCTACAACTGATAAAACAAAGATACTAAACTTATCAATTTGGTATAACTCTTTTATTAAAATCAGTAATAAATATGTTTATTACAAGACATGGGCAAATAAAGGAATTTTGTTTTTAAAACATCTGTTTAATAATACCAGTTGGCTCACATATTATGATGAATGTTGTATGCCATATGACCTCAAACCGCCATATACAATCTACAACAGTTTGATTTTAGCAATCAAAAATATTATAAATTGGTTATATATACAGAATTAGTAACATTACAAATGCAAATAATACCTAATTGTTTGAAAGAACTTCTTAAAACAAACGTTTGTAAACATTTCTACAAAGTGTGCATAAATGAACACACATCTAAATATAAAATAAACGCACAAATAAAATTGAATCATATATTTGATATTGACCTCTGTGACCACCGACACAGGGCTCCGTTACTTTCAGTACAATATATTTTTATTTATTTTAACAACAAATAAGAATTTGGTTATATATGGTATTAAATGTGAATTTTGTCATACTTTTAGTGAAGATTTAATGCACCTTTTTTGGTTATGTAAACATGTTCAAACATTCTAGAATACTGTTATAAACTGGATATTCTTGAAAACTAAAAATAAATGCACAAACAATTATTTTAGGCAATCCCAATTGTGCTGTCAAGCATAGTATATTTTTGATGAACACATCCTATTACTCAATCAACATGAATTCGACAGTGAGCAATTTTCCTTGTTGATTCTATCTCAAAGGGTGATAACTGGTCTTTTCCCCTAGTGAATGCAGGTATTTTAGCTTCGACACAGAGACTACCCATTATATCTTTGATATCAAACCCCCTGTCAGCTAAGACTAAATCACCTGGAAGAATGTAATTAAAAAACAATAAAATTAGAGCGTTCAGTGATGTTTTTGTCTGTGGCCCGTCCACTCCAACCCTTGGAAATGAAAGATACTGTGCCCTGTGGTGATATGCCCATTAAGAATTTCGCAGTATTGTGATGTTTGTAGGATGACCATGTTGTGCCCTATCCGTAAGATTTGAGGATCTTTCTATAAAGATTTCAAAACAATCGATGATCACAGCCACTTTTCCCCCAAAATATTTCCTAACTTCCATAGGCATGGTTTTATATAATTCTTCACGTTCAGGCCAATGTACAAATGGTTTAGTTCTAGCATCCAAAACATCTACAACTTCACAAAATATTCGAATTGTGAAGCAGCAAATTCAAATGCAAGGAACTGTTCTGACAAATTCAGTCTCAACCGCATAAGTGTCATAAACAACATCTGGAATTTGGTTAGCGATTTTTTGGTAGGAATAAAATGTTCCAGATACTCGTATAGCAATGCAAGCACTGTAGCGCCGCATATAGTGCGCGCCGCATATAGCACAACTGTGAGCGTTATGCGGTGATTTTCAACGCATATAGCAAACGGTGAGCTATATGCGGCAGCGTGCGCCACATAAAGCA
>JAECMU010060392.1:0-11786 GCA_016106625.1 Dracogyra subfuscus
TTAATTCTCGCGTAATAAATTCATCCTAATGTTTTAAAAATGGTTCTAACGAGTTTATTGAAACAAGACGATCGTGTAGGCCTGCTAGTTAATGAGGTTTAAATATTTTAAATCGAAGTTTCGTGATTAAGGATGAGTATAGGTTTGAACACACTCAATTACTAGTTAAAGGTTTATTTTCAGTTTTACAGTGGTGCAAATACACCTTACTCCACTGGCCACTCCTACCCCACCCCACCTACATTACAGCTTGCCAGTCTACACTCATTTCAATTGTATTATTCTGACTTATTCCCAATACAGTATCGACTCGAGTCGAGGGTGAACCCATCGGAAGTTATGTACAAGCCTGGTGTCTACAACCGGATGCGCGAACAAGTTCGCGATGCGCATGACAAGCTGGATAGACACAGACAGCTATTGGATCGGTATATGAACGAGACGGACGTGTCCGGTTTTCACCGATACCAAAAAGCGGCGGAAATGGACGAAGGGTAAGCGAAAACAATCGAAACCACAAAAGAAATAAAACTGAGGTGGTTACAATGTAGGATACTACATAGAATATTAACTACCAAAAGGGTATCTAGTTGAGGGCAGGGGCTCGCCCCCCCCCCCCTAAATTTTGCGACAGTTATAATTTTATAATATATTAATTTTCACACCACACACCCCTCCAAACTTCCCCCAAAGTTACCTTGGTATTGCACCTCGTGTCCCTAAATGGATTTTCTGGATCCGCCAATGACTAAAAATAGTTTGCTTTATCAGTTTAAACTTACTTTGTCATAAAAGGAAAAAATCTATATTATATCTATTTTTGGAATGTAAAATTATTTTTAAAAAATTGGAATGATTATTTATATTGGCTATCGATGCCCTTTAAATTTTAAAAGATGCAATATGTAACTTACAATTCCACCTTGAGCTAGTGAAATTTAAATGTAAAGATAACATTAAAACATATTTACCTCTTGTCACAACTTCAGACATGGTGGAGCAGGGGAGGGACTCTAGACCACCCCCACCACCCCCCCCCCCACACACACACACACACTCACCCCACCCCAATAATAGTATGGGTAGTAAATCATAAGGCAGAGATGAATTTTACTTGTAGAATACATCTCATTGCCTTATAGAAACCCAGTAGATGGGATCAAAACATCCATCAAGTTTAAACGTTTTTAAGGGGAACATACCCTTAAAAACATTGCTTTGCGCGCTCGATCTTAGCCCCCCCCCCCCCAATGTCTGCTTGTTTTCGCCTTGCTTGAACGTTAACTTTTAAAAGTAAAAGTGCAAAAGGTCTAATTAAATATCACCCATTTCCAAAACTAAACAAACCAAAGAAATAAAAACAAAAGATAAAGCTTGTTTCATTAATCGTCAGCTATTGGATGTAAAATAGTTGGCATACCGCGGCCTTTGATATACCAGTCGTATTGCACTGCTTGGAATGAGAAATAGCCCAATGGGCCTACCGACAAGGATCGATCCCAAACCAACCGCGCGTCAAGCGAGCGCTTTATCACTGGGCTACGTCCGCCCACTAGAAACTTTACACGGCTTGAAATTGCATTATAGAAAACCAAAAGTGGGATATGAAAGTATCATGAAGTTGAACATCTAAACGTCCTAATGCACTTCGTGATACATGCAAAGTATTTGTAACGTAGTTTCTAAATTCATTTGTTTTCGATTAGCAACAATATTTATCAAATTATTCAAATTTTATGTTTGTAAAGTTTCTTTTGGAAGTCAGTATACAATAAATCATAGCAGCCAATCTCTCCCCACTTTCTTAGTTGAATCCTAAAGTCAGTCGCTCAGGGACTGGTATGCATAAATCTCAGCTGAAGATTCACAAACAAATGTGGTCATCGGCCATTCAAGTTGTAACCGGAACGCGCCGGAAGTGGTTAGTGATTAGGGGACGTAACTCTGCCTATTTGTTGCTATCGCGAATTTCTAATAGACGCTATAGCGCTAGCTTGCTGTGTGGTCGGTTTGGGATCGATCCCCGTCGGTGGGCCAGGTAGTGCATCACCATAACTGGTATATCAAAGGTCGTGGTATGTATTATCCTGTCTGTGGGACTGTTCATATAAAAGATCCATTGCTGTTAATCAAAAAGGAGTAGCACATGAAGTGCGTTGTTAAATAAAACATTTCCTTCTTTCCTAAATCCAGCCTTACATTTTGTACTACGGTGATAGTTTTCTTCGTGCACTGCTTATATCGTGTTTTGTGTACTGAGGTGATAGTTTTCTTCGTGTACTACTTATATCGTGTGTTTTGTACTGAGGTGATAGTTTTCTTTGTGCATTACTTAACATCGTGTTTTTTGTTTACTCTTTTACCAGTTCCCATAGAAGCAGAGGTCGCAGCTCGGTAAACTTATTTGATTATCTCCCTTTTCCTTGTGCTGTGATTAAAACTATTAACACAAACATATAGCCAACTCTGATACAAATGAAAACCTATCAAATTTAGAGTATGTTATTTGCAATTGCACAATATATTATCTTACGTAAACTTATAAACACACGCATTGCACATGTATATAACAATAAGTAGTTTGCAACTGCATATTATTTTACCCAAAACCTACACACACACACAATTTACATAATTCGGCACACTTACCGCCCACTGCATTTTACATTTAGACAATGCATATAACAATAAATAACTCGGCACACTTACCGATCACTGCATTTTACATTTAAACAATGCACATGTATATAACAATAAATAACTCGGCACACATACCGACCACTGCATTTTACATTTAGACAATGCACATGTATATAACAATAAATAACTCGGCACATTTACCGACCACTGCATTTTACATTTAGACAATGCACATGTACATAACAATAAATAACTCGGCACACTTACCGACCACTTCATTTTACATTAACACAATGCACATGTATATAACAATAAATAATTTGGCACACTTACCGAACACTGCATTTTACATTAACACAATGCACATGTATATAACAATACATAATTTGGCACACTTACCGACCACTGCATTTTACATTTAGACAATGCACAGGTACATAACAATAAATAACTCGGCACACTTACCGATCACTGCATTTTACATTTAGACAATGCACATGTATATAACAATAAATAACTCGGCACACTTACCGATCACTGCATTTTACATTTAGACAATGCACATGTGTATAACAATAAATAACTCGGCACACTTACCGATCACTGCATTTTACATTTAGACAATGCACATGTACATAACAATAAATAACTCGGCACACTTACCGATCACTGCATTTTACATTTAGACAATGCACATGTGTATAACAATAAATAACTCGGCACATTTACCGATCACTGCATTTTACATTTAGACAATGCACATGTACATAACAATAAATAACTCAGCATACTTACCGACCACTGCATTTTACATTAACACAATGCACATGTACATAACAATAAATAACTCAGCATACTTACCGACCACTGTATTTTACATTAACACAATGCACATGTATATAACAATAAATAACTCAGCATACTTACCGACCACTGTATTTTACATTAACACAATGCATATGTATATATCAATAACTAATTTGGCACACTTACCGATCACTGCATTTTACATTAACACAATGCACATGTATATAACAATAAATAATTTGGCACACTTACCGACCACTGCATTTTACATTAACATAATGCACATGTATATAACAATAAATAACTCGGCACACTTACCGACCACTGCATTTTACATTAACACAATGCACATGTATATAACAATAAATAACTCGGCACACTTACCGACCACTGCATTTTACATTTAGACAATGTATATAACAATAAATAACTCGGCACACTTACCGACCACTGCATTTTACTGTTAGACAATGCACATGTATATAACAATAAATAACTCGGCACACTTACGACCACTGCATTTTACTGTTAGACAATGTGTTATTTCTCTGGGTTTTATTCTTTAAATCTGTAATTGAGCACTGCTTTCTCGTTTCCCTTCCTTCAATACACTAGTATCACTGTTCTGACCAGGAATTTGTGTGAAAAACTGCATCTTCAATACAACTATTTTGTAATATGTAACATACAATAATTTTAATACTATATAATTCAGTTTAATATAATACATGCAATCATAATATATCTGGATGCTTAATGACATAATATTAAACAGAATTAAGGGGCTAAACCTGATTCTGTGAGAGAAGTAAAATAAATTAAAAGTTAAAAATACTGTGTTTTATTTAATATTTCAATTTATTTTCAATTATAATGCTGTCAATTTTGATAATTTCATCTGGAACGTGTTCTTATGTGAACACCAATGTAAACAGTGATATTGCATATCGAGTATGAACATCAAGGAATTATTATGTGTTTCTTGTTTTTGACGGTTATTCGGTATCACACATAAAATGAATATATTCTGTATGTCAGTAGATTTAGGCAACATATTGATAAACGTTATGTTTATGTAAATAATTATTATTAACAGTGATTAAGTGTATTTAACATGATCCAATTTTCTATACAATTACAATTAAAACAAGATTGATAATACAAGATTTTACAATAACCTAGAAGAAAACATGTTTGTTTGTTTCCTCCGATTTATAAACACTTAATAAAAGCCTTAAAAAAACAACTTTTTAAAATCCATCTATTCTATCATAAAAAAGTGACATGAATTTAAGAAAAATTATTTGACATTTTTTCTTATTTAATTGCTAATAAAAGCCTCAAAAATACTTAATAAAATCCATTTACTCCATAAAGTGACATTAATTTTAAAAACAATATTTGAATTGTGTTTTTTTAAATTGCAAATTACATGTTGGTATTTATTGACGTTATACATTTCCTACAGAGAACATGCTGCGACGAGAGAGCTTAACAGTTAATACTAACACATCTGTGTTTTCTCACTAAAAAACCCTAACGTTTCTTCCATTCTTCTGGTTATAATTATCGTATACAGTGTCATTAACACGGCGTGTGTATTATGATGCACCGAGTTTATTGTGTGAAATATTAACAGTGCTTTGCTATTTTGCCGCCCACTAAACACTGTTACATTGACAACAGAAGCAACTAGAGTAAATTATATATGTGCGAAGAATTATAAAAAAAAGCCCCATTCTATATCTACGCTTAAAACTTATTAAAGTTTATTACAGTAATTGGGTAATTGGCGTATAATTAACACTGTATGTCAAAATAATTTCATAGTAAATGTATTGGGGATATGTTAAATTTTATTACCTAACGTAAACGGTACTCAAAAGTGATAAAACAAATTATCTCTGGGGGGGTTTTCCGATAGAATTAGTGTTGTATTAGTAGTAGTTACACGCGCCACTCAACGGCCGCAGAAACAGTGGTCTAATTAGATGAAACTCTTAGGTATTAGGTAGCTCTCTTGTACCACGCCCTCTTTTGCTGCGCCACCTTGACGTCACAAAATGTTAACTGAAGGCGTAACTTTCTTCAGCCATTCAGCAATCGCTCAAATTAGGTTAGACACGCCCATCGTCTAACTATAGGTTACACCACGGGTAATATCAAAGGGGCCGACAGCAAAGCGTGGTACAATAATTCATATTAGTCCAGTATAATTTACCGTCACATTTAATGTGTCACAACGTTCTCTTTTATAGATAGAACAGGGAACAGCTAAACTTGTTACACGTTCCTATTCTATACATAGAAGCAGTTTTTAATATATATATAGAACCTTTCTTGGTATTATGACATTGGATAGTGATAAAACATGGAGCACAATACATTATACACCTCAAATAATAGTAGAGTAGGCAGCAGTCTTTACCGTTACAAGTTGCCAACATATAAGAATAGTGACCCAGCAACATTGATGGGTTAAGTAAGAATTGACTGCAATTATGTTCTGGTTCATGCAAGTATGAACCGAAAAAACGATGTGCACACTGTATGACTCTGCGTAGAGGGCTTACAAAAGTAAAACAGAAAACAAAGTACGCACCTTTGGACCAATCAGATTGCTGTAAAGTGTATAGACGCAAAGATAATTTAATTATCTGTGTGTTACTGTTAACCAAGGCGTTAAAACTAAACACCACGGTCTGCCAGTTGTCCCCCTTCAATAAAGACTCTACGTTCGTTGTGCATAGTGTAACTTGCTCATCCCTACAGAGTGCGCCACCTGCACCAACACAACCCGTCATGTCCGAGCTGCGTAGACGATTGAGGAAAACTATCTGCAAAAGTAAACGAGATCCAAACTACTACAGAGAATAAATGACGTCACCAACAAGAGTCACGTGTCAGTGGTGAGTAATGATGGGCGTGGCCTTAACAAGGACTCCCCCAGCAACTGTTCTGACACCACCACCGACTATCACCATATACCCAGTTTTCCTTCTTTACCGGGTGGTCCATAAAACGAATGTTTCCAGATCATGAGTCGAATATCTCAAACCAAATTAAATAAGTTATCTTTACCAAATTTCGCACTAATTTATTTTTACATCTGACCAAAAGATATTAAAACGAGCAGACTGTCTGTTTTTATTCTGTCGGCATGGTTTAGAAAACAATTTCAAATGACGAAATAAAATAACAGCATGAAATAGAAGTTTAAAGGGAGATGCCCTAGTTTTTAAACACTAAGGCATATTTTTCACTATTTGAGCCGTTTTTGATAACTGAAATCATAATTTACTTAGATTATATCGTTTAGATTATCCATTTCCGTACATTCAAAATGTGTTTGGTCATCCCGGTGTTTTTAATATCACAAAATACATTTCTCTTTTCTTTTTTTTAAAGCACGTGCGTCTGAGAAATAACAGTTACTGGAGTCGAATTTTAGTTTATTTTTAGAGGTTATTTCACCATTTCAGAGTCACAGACTCATGTTTCACTAAATTGTAACTTTATCTAAATGTTACATGTTTGTAGATTAACTAAACTTAGTGCTAATGTTCACGGGTTGAAACTAGGGTCTGTCCATTTAAAGCAGTTCAAATACTTTTGTAATGTTGTGTTTGTACTAGTCTATTCAAACCGGCAAATAAGAAAAAAACACAAATATAAAAACTGAGTTGATTAAATTTATAATATTTTTGAGATATTAAGACTTTACATCTCGGAACGTTTAATGGGCCACCCAATACATTTCCCAGTTAGAAACCAGCCGTGTTTTCTCCTAAAACCTACTGTATTGATGTCAACCCTATAGGAGTTTTTTTTACCCATGTTTCGGTTTGGGGTTGTTTAAAGTTAATTTCTTCTTCTTTTTGTTTTTTTTCTTCTTTTTTTTGTTGATTCATTATGAATATATTTGTGGTTTTAATTTGTAAATGAACAGGTCACAGACAATTTGAATATATATTATTATTTGCTGATAAAATAATATCTCTGTCTAAAACTACAAACCATTCTTTCGAGTTTTATCAGTTACATTATTGACATCAGAGTGCGATGCATTAAAATCGTATGATTAACTTTGGCACGCTAAGACAAGTTTAGCTTCAAAACCCGTACCGCGGGGGGGGGGGGGGGGGGGGGGGGGGGGGGGGGGGGGGGGGGGGGGGCAGGGAAGGCAGTTGCCGCCCTGAGAATCTCACTTTTTTTGTTCTTTTCTTTTTTTATTCCAGAAAATAGCATACACATCTCAGGGTTTAATTTGTATAATGTTTAATTTGTTTATAAAAAGTAGTAACCACTCCCCTAGGATTTTGATCAGGGTACGGCCCTGGATATCAATTAATGTTAATTTATGTTTTTAATGCTTGCTTGGTGTCCGCAAACTTACCTTTCCTAACCTTGTTATTTCTCACTTCCAGACGCTTATCTGCAAGCTTTATTGTTTAAGCTTTCTTAATGCTTGGTTAAAGCTTTAATACTATACATTTCTTCTTTTCAGAACAGACGAAGTCATTAGAAAATTGTTTTATTAAAATTGTATTGATTAATTAACTATATTACCAGTTTAAATTTGATTTCAACACTGCATTTTAATATGTATTTCGGTGTAGTAAAGTCATTTCAAACCAGAGGCGGATCTAGGGGGCCCAGGGGTCCACCCCCTCCCAATTTTGAAATAGTTATACATTTTTTATATATTAATTTTCATTTCTTTACGATCCCCTTCCAAACCTCCCCAAAAGTTCCCTTGGCATTCCATCTCATGTCACTGGGGGACCATACATGGATTTCTGGATCCGTCATTGTAAACGGTGAAGATAAAGTTATTTAGACAATCTCTATTATACGACTACATGATATTATTACCAGGCACTTTACATGTAGTTCCATTTGGGTGGCCCAACATAATTAGGTATTTTGCAGTTGTTTTTTTAAAGGGGGATTGGGGTTTCGCGCGTAAAAGAAGTTTCAGTCGAGACAGCTTTTTTTCTTCTTCCTTTTTTACGACTAAGCTGATACATTGTCCAAATGAAAAGTAATGCTTTCTTCGATGCTGTTAAAGGGTGTATACTACCAAATCAAATCCCATAGACGACAATAGTAACATAATATTAGGTTTGTAGATAGTTCTGCACAAAATTTGAGGACTTTTGTTTTACAAGTACTCCATACATACTAGATAAAATAAAATTGCAAACAGTTTGTTTTCAGATGAAACTGGATTTCGTTTACAACTAAAGCACTCACATTTATCACAGATCACAGGACTTGTGGTGTTAACTTCTCTATCAAATGTTGGGTACACCTTGAACTGACCCAGGCGGAAGTTATTTGGTTTAGTACTACCTAAAAGGAAACGAGTAAAATGAAACCATTATTAGTTAGATGGTAATGCTCAAGGGTGCACATTGAACTTTGACCCAGGCGGAAGTTATTTGGTTTAATACTACCTAAAAGGAGAAGTGTAAGATTAAACCACTATCAGTTAAATGCTAATGCTTAAGGGTGCACCTCGAACTTTGACCCAGGCGGAAGTTATTTGGTTTAGTATTATCTAAAAGGAGAAGAGTAAGATTAAACCATTATCAGCTAAATCCTAATGTCCAAGGTTTCATGGAATCAACTGTTAACACCTGCTAGTGTGTCTATTTAATTATAGTCCACCTCATGTCCCACTAATCCGTGAAGCAGCAATGCAGTTAGAAAACAACAACAACAACAACAACAACAACAACAACAACAACAACACACACACACACACACACACACACACACACACCAGTGTTTCTGCCAGAAATAAATTTCCGGTTATGGCGCTATAGAATTGAATGCAACCAGTCAACCGGTGGTATGGAGGGGTTAAGGGGGCTACCGCAGAAAGAAAATGGATTAAGTTTAGAGTTAGCGTTAATAAGATCATACAGTAATAATAAGAGTAATACATTTTGTCAAAAAATTAGCTTAAAATAATAAAATCTGTAAAAGAATTTGGGTATGACACCATACGCGTTTTACCCTATGACAGAAACCCTGCACACAATTAGAAATGATATTGGTTATTTATTTTTTTCAAACCGAGTCTTTAGGTGTCCTGGTTCAAAGATTATCTTAGGATAACCATTAGGAAATGCTGCTAGAAAAGGTCTCAATTTTAATATGGTACAGCAGACGTTTAAAAAGTGTGCTATTATACAGATTTATTACATACATTTTAGGCCCGTATGAACGACTTTGGAAAGGGTTGGGGGCACTAACGGATCGGGTACAAACTCTATATCAGATTTTGGTTACAATGGCAAACTCTAATGTGTTATGTGTTTAAAAAAAGGCAGGGGAGAGGGGCCTAGACTGGCGAACGAAGATTAAAGGGGGTCGAGGGATGCTCACCCGAAAACTATATAGAAAAAAACAACAACAAAATAAAACATTTCCTGAGTAGGTTGGGTTTCCACCAAAAATATCCTCTCCCTGCAAACGCGCTTGCGCTAAATAGAACTCCAAGATATACGACGTCACAAGGCTAATATGAATACTAATGAGCTTTTTTCTTTCTTTCCTTTTTTTTATTTCACAGGTAAACCGAGTAGGATAAGTAGAGGAGACGTCGTCGGACTCGGAAGACCTTGATACACAAAACTAGTGTTAGGATCTGACGAGACATTTCAAGTTTTTGTACATTTTGTTTCGAATAGACGGCTTTACTTCAGTTGGTTATTTAAAAGATATATACATGTATTACCTATATACAGAACTCCCTAGGACTTATCACTGCCCTCGGTGCGTCCTCCGCATATCTATTGTTTTAAAATGTGTAAATGAAAAAAAGAGATTAAAAAAAGAAGAGAAAAAGACATGAACAGATCGAAGAATTACAGAAGCGATAACTACTAAATGTCTGTTGTAACGAATTGGTAAAAGACGTTTCGCAGCTGAATTTCGAAATTGGAGGATTAGCGTTCTGGTGATGTCTTAATGTGAAATGTTAAGTTTTGGCACATATTTAAAATTGATCTACAAAATACCAAAGTTAAGTTAAGTGTATTAGAGCTTGGCCGACACTCGAAAATGGTTTTTCAAGACGCATGGAAAGCATTTCTTTTATGTAGCGTGTTTGGGTGTACTGAAACAGTATTCAACGAGACCCTCTTTCTTTTAGTGTTGTTCTTAAATCTATGCTGCTTTAGTACTAAGCGCGCGAAGTTGGAACGGTGAAATAATTAGCCGTGGTTTCCATGTGCAGTTGTTCCGTGTCGCAGTTTCCTCACGTGGGTTTTTTTTATTCACTTCCCTTCAGGACGTTTCTGTAACAGCAACTGTTACATAACATTTCAGTTGCTATGTTTTCTTTTTTGAAGGAGAGTTGTAAAAACGCAATACCATTTCTATATGGCACAAAGAGGTTCTTTTATTACAGTGGATAGCCTCGGTAGTAGCGAGTAGAGGGTACGCTAGACAGAGCATATCGCTAAGTATTTCTGAAATGTTCTAGAAAGGTCTGGGAAATACGTCTCTAGAAGAGTAGACACATAAGAATGAACTGGCAGGATGGTCGGTCTTCTGTTGTATCCATCACTTCCGGTGTGCCATGTATTGCGTGTCTGTGTGACGTCATGAATACACCAATCAAGCACAAGGAGAACATTGCTGTGAAACTGCCATGCTGTTGTAAAATATGTTAACAAATGAAACTTTGTGTAACACTAAATCATTATGTACAAATTCGTACATAATCATTATTATATATTACTGGCTTTAACGTGCGGTTTGTTGCACAGAGTTTGTTCCCTTTAGTCACATTGTTATTGCAGCTACCCAGTTTAATAAAGTGTCATTTGGCATGAACTTCCATGTTGTTCGACTTGTCTTTTCTTCATTTACAAGTACTATTTTACTTGTTTGCTGTTTCTGGCGAGGTGCGGCGAAGATAACCTTCGTCTGATAAATGTAGTAAGATTTAACAAATAAAACATTAGCCCACACAGAGGTAGCACACCTTACAGTTTTGAAAAAAAGATAATGTTACAATATTTGGGAATATATTTCCTTGTTTCAAATATATAATTTGTACAAATAAACAAAAGTTTATAAAACAAATTACGAAATTTGCTTACAAAATGTACATAATGCATTGTTAAAAATATTAAGACAGCGTTCAACCCTACACATCTTACAAAGAGGTGTTTAAAAAAGGTAACTAACACGGGAAAGTGCGTTGAGTAAGTTTTCAAACAAGTGTAATATAAATAATATTAACGGGCACAAGCGCAGTAGGAAATACCGGAATTGAATCAAAGACGTATTTCTAAAATTCTATGAAAAAGATGGGGTGG
>JAECMU010060415.1:0-28630 GCA_016106625.1 Dracogyra subfuscus
AGAGAGAGAGAGAGAGAGAGAGAGAGACGAACGAACGTGATTTTGATAATAAAATCATTGTCCATTACATCTATTTCCTACTATAGACTTCATTGTTCAGTAGGCGTTAATAATTTGGTAAAAGGAAGGAAAGGCATTTTGAATGACTGACTGGTGTGGCTATATGATATATTATGTACACCATACAATGGATTTTTCAGGATCTTATTTTGACAGCGTTGGTGGCCAACACCATGTTGAGTCAGATGGCTGAGAACCAGACCAGCATCAACATGTGCAATATCTGGAAAGAACACGCTGAGTGAGTTCTCCACGTTTTGAGACAAATTCAGAACAAAAAATTTAAGCATTGGTTCATAAACTGTATTTCAATGCAATGGATTAAATGCCATTTATTTATTGTGAATATTGTGTGTGGATATAAACGAATAGTTTAATGTTATGTAGTACGAACGATTGTAGAGCTGTAGCGTGGTCTGAGTTTAGGGTGTATCAATGGGAACCTAGCGATGACTGTAGAGACCTAGCGATGATTGTAGAGCTGTAGCGTGGTCTGAGTTTAGGGTGTATCAATGGGAACCTAGCGATGATTGTAGAAACCTTGCGATGATTGTAGAGCTGTAGCGTGGTCTGAGTTTAGGGTGTATCAATGGAAACCTAGCGATGATTGTAGAGACCTAGCGATGATTGTAGAGCTGTAGCGTGGTCTGAGTTTAGGGTGTTTCAGTGTGAACCTAACGATGATTATAGAGGTGTAGCGTGGTCTGAGTTTAGGGTGTATCAACGTGAACCTAGTGATCATTGTAGAGGTGTAGCGTGGTCTGAGTTTAGGGTGTTTCAGTGTGAACCTAGCGATGATTATAGAGGCGTAGTCTGATTTTAGGGTGTATCAATGTGAACCTAGTGATCATTGTAGAGGTGTAGCGTGGTCTGAGTTTAGGGTGAATCAATGTGAACCTAGCGATGATTATAGAGGCGTAGCGTGGTCTGAGTTTAGGATGTTTCAATGTGAACCTAACGATGATTGTAGAGGTGTAGCGTGGTCGGAGTTTAGGGCGAATCAATGTGAACCTAGCGATGATTATAGAGGCCTAGCGTGGTCTGAATTTAGGGTGTATCAACGTGAACCTAGTGATCATTGTAGAGGTGTAGCGTGGTCTGAGTTTAGGGTGAATCAATGTGAACCTAGCGATGATTATAGAAGCGTAGCGTGGTCTGAGTTTAGGGTGTTTCAGTGTGAACCTAGCGATCATTGTAGAGGTGTAGCGTAGTCTGAGTTTAGGGTGTATCAACGTGAACCTAGTGATCATTGTAGAGGTGTAGCGTGGTCTGAGTTTAGGGTGTATCAATGTGATCCTAACGGAGCCTTTTGTTTAGATTGTCCATGGGCATCTATATGAATAACCTAATATTGTTTTGTAAATCATGGTTTGACCCACACGCTTACACCCCCTTACAACTTACACCCTTGTAAACCTTGTGATTGGCTGTTACAATGATATAAAGAGCTTTGTAGGACAACCTTTTGTATCCATTGAACCCATTGCAAGAATAATGTCAGAAGCGGGATTTGTATGCTTGTGACTATATATATATATAAATATATCATTATTTTTAGCATTTTCCTGAATCGAGCGATTGGAACTCTGAATGACTGTTATAAAGATAATCGTGACAGCTCTTTAGATCTGATGATACAAAAGTGGCACAGAAATCAGTGGAATGTAGACTTCATTGATGTTTGCCTCCTTGAACCTAACCGTAATATCACTATTGCAAAGGGTTTCCGACACTTCAATCAGGCACAGTGGAGAGGAAGAATCAGATTCAGTACAGGAATACTAAAGGTAAGTCGGAGGCTTACTATCTGCATTATCGGTTTGGCTGCGTACACAGTAAATATGACATACCCCCAAAAGGTTTATACATATATATATATATATATATATATGTATATATGTATATATGTGTGTATGTGTGTGTGTGTGTGTGTTGTGCGCGTGTGTGTGTGAGGTGCATATCTCTGCAGTGTGCAGAGTCCAAGGATTGTTTTGGCAAGGTCGTGATAATTTCCATGATCCACCGTCGGGTAACTTGTCCTTAGGACTGACAGTCCCCAAGGAGATCTAGCACAGCACATCACGTCACGTCCTTCCTGTGCTGCCTCCACGAGGACTGCCACTCCCAAGACCAGCTCTGCGAAACCAAATGTACACAGGACAGAGATCAGTGGAATACATATGACTGATGGCATGAGCTCATGAATCACCATAAAACGGTAATGGTATCAGGTGTTCGCGAAAGGTGAGCATATCCTTCCCCACCGGTGGCACCCGTCATGAGCACAACCCGCAGCCATAAAGTCCACCATAAGGTAAAATACTACAGTTTCACCAAAAAGATGAAAATGTATGTACAAGGTCAAAATAGGGTATTGCATCAGACATCATTTTTGTCAATGACGCGTCATGTCGTGAAATGGCCTCACAGTGTCGACCATAAAACCTTTTGAAAGCTTTCAGGAGTCCTTGGATGTTATAACCCTGATCAAACAACTTGTGTACCAGAATGACATGTCAGTGTTTAAAATCGACATATGATGAGCACGCTCTTAGGTATCTCAGAAGTTGTGAATCTAATTAAAATTTCCTCCACTGGTTAAATACTATTACCTGTGGATCTACCAGCAGCCCTTTGAAGGTCATATCCAGTTGACCTTTCATTCAACCAATCAAAACCTTATTTGCAAAATCATGCCAGTGATTTGAAAACAATTTGAAAATATTTAGAATTATGCTGATAGTATACGAAGTGATTTGGGTGAATCACGACGTATGCAGGAAACTAATTTCAAAATAAAATTTTAATATCAAACTTTCGTTTTATGACGAAGAAAAAAAAACTTGATGGTATAACCATACAATCTGTTTATACTTCTATACAAAGTTTATTACTTTGCACCCCTAATTAATTATTAATGTTGAAATAGACCAACAAGTTCGCCTTTTGCATAAATAGTCTCGCCCAATATTTTTAGAATGTTTATGCTCCCGAATAATGCAATAAAAGGTGAAGTGTCATTGGTCAATATTTAAGTTATTATTTATTGATGAAATGTCACCTTGACATGGGAGTGCACGATATGCTGTTTTATCTAATAGTAGATCAGTAGAGCTAATTTTAATCAGATTGTGAAAAACAGTAGACATATTTTAATCTGGTGAAGCATAGTAATATTAATGTAGCTGGGTATTGTTAAATTTAAATGACGTCACGACACTGGATGCACAGGGCTCCCATTTTTAGAATTCCAAAACAGTTGCAATCTTAAATTGCTATTGGCAATTTTTAGTTTGAAGAATATTATTGTGTACGAAGCTAAAATTTATCTATATTTTAAAAGAAAATGAATGATTGAATGTTTAATGACACCCCAGCAAAAAAAAAATCAAACAAAAAAATCAGTTATTATGTATACACTTGATTATGTACAATATTGAATTATTCATAAAACTTATTATATATTAATTAATTTACCAGCATAAATCAAAGCAGCTAATAAAAATCCACATCTGATTTGTTTAATTAAAAATAGTTACATTCAAAATTGTGTATGGACAAAGAGCGTTAGTCTTGAAAACTAGTCAGTTAACTGATTGATATCTTAGCATGTGTAATCATCTGGTTGGAGCTATATACCAAATTGCAAGGAGGTTAGTGCTGCTAGACAAAACAATATTGCAGCCAGACAAAACAATATTGCTGCTAGACAAAACATATTGCTGCCACTGGCCCAATGTATGAAGCATAATGAATTTTAGTGATGTGTATGTCTTGATATATGCTCTAGAGTATGCGTATCTGAATGTGTTTGTAATAATTCTTTTTCTAGTAACCAATATGGTGTCCTTAGCAATGAGAAAACTATGACTAGTCTTCAAGGAAATATTCCTGTTGTATTGGGTGTATTACTTTTGATATTAATCTTTTCTTATTTTATAATAATTATTAAGTACTCATGATAAATAATAATTAAATTATTATTAAATTGTAATTATGTTCTCTCTTTTTTTTCCAGATTGTTTTGGCATCCATTTTCTACCCACTCCTCTGCTGCCTCTACATCATTAAGTTCAGAGACGTGGAGAAACCCCTCATTGAAGTAATTCTGGTTCTTTCTATTTTTAATACAGTTTAATAATAACGTGTTATATTATGGAATTTTAATTTAGTTTTGGACTTTATTTAACCAGGCAGCAATTAAGGTATCGGGTTTGCATCCCTGTACTTGGTCCTACCCAGATTGGGGTTTAACGGCCCAATGGGGACGTGTATGGCCACGACACCAACTTTTCTAAGACTAAGACACCAAACCATTAATATCTTGTCATGAACAGACAACGTAAATATATGAGTTGTACGCCCGGAAGGACGTGTTTAAGTCTTAAGCTGAAATGAATACACTGGGTTTATATCCCTCATCGTTCTTCCTTAATATACTTCAACTGCCACAGTATATTCAGTCTGCTTAGAAATATGTTCTGCTGAATGTTATATCTAAGAATAATTATAAGGTACTCCAGAATATTTATTGTAAGTCTAAACCTGACCCTAACCCTATTGTTTGATTTGAACTGATAAATGGGATCCAGTATTTCGGCTGCAATGAAATTACTTTGAAGTCAGGATATTTTATACCTGGAACATATTGCTTACATGAAAATATTTACCAACTTTCATGAAACGTAATACCAAATTGATGAATTGCTGCGTTAGTGGTTTTCTGCTTTATGATTAATGACGATTAAATAAGTAATAAACAAAACACCTACAAAAATAAACCAACCTTTTCACTTCCAAAAAGCAGAAATGCAAAACAGCACATACTCTTAATAACATTTGTTTTAGTATTACAAAGATTCATGTATGCATTTATTGATATCCACACGTTTGACTAACAAGAAATATCCGTATCTGTTGAATACACGAAGGTACACTGGAACAAAATTAAATCCACAAAATTATTTAATATGTTCTATAATTAGTAGTTACTTTTGACTTATTTCTGTAGGTGGCTGGTTATGTTAAACTGGAAATCATGTAATATGTTTTACTAACTTTTTTCATTCAAGCTTCATCCACAACATCCAGAAAATGAACCAGAGGTCAAACGATTCACAAGGTAAGTAGTTTTATCAGGTGGTGCACAAACAAACCTTATAAGCTTACAATATAATAGTTTATGAAATGTTGCGCCAACATCGTCATATGTCATTCATTGATTTTTTGCTTCATGTCTTCAGCAACCTCACTTAAAGTTTGGTATGGTATCAGTTGTCATGACGCCACTGTTTGCCGGGAATATAAACAAACCTTTACTGCAAAATATTTTGTTTTCATGTGCTAAAAATGTTTTAGTTTTCATAAAAAGCACATTTCACTGAGTACTGAAATTGGTAGGTCATAAAGGTAGTATGATACATTTGTATTAGGTGTATACATTTTGTCATATATTATATTTGTATGTGTTGACGGCACGAATTACACGAAATTTAAACCATCATGAATAAAACGTGATTCAACAGCATACTCTTCAGTACCAAATGTAAAATGTGTTCACAAAGCAAAGAGTGCGGTGTTTTAGGTATTTTATTGTATATGCATATGCATATTAATTTAATTTGTTTTACTGAAACAAGTTGGTCTAGCTACAACACATGTACATGCATTATTATGTACAGTATATATATATTGTTTTTGTGGTGTATCCTAGTATGGTGCTTTTGTTTCAGTGGATGTCTCAAACTTTGTGAATTCCGTGCAATTCCAATAGTGAAGTTCATTCATTACATGGTAATGTATTAATCTGATTTCCTAGTCACTCTGTGTTTGTTTTCAGTTACCTTTTCTGACACCCAGTAGCCGATATGTATTTTTGTGCTGGGATGTCGTTAAACATTCATTCATTCACTCATTAAAAAAAACATTACTGTTTGTCGCATTTTGACCTTTATTTTGGACCATCTTTGACTGATTTTTCAATATGTTACTCTAAGATAGGGTTTCAATTATTCATCAAAGGTTGTGCCATACATAAAACAAATCTACTAAAGCACCAGAGCATCTAATGAATCCAAACATTCACCAAAGGTCGTGCTAAACATAAAACAAATCTACACAATCATCGGAGCATCTAATGAATCCAAACATTCACCAAAGGTTGTGCTATATATACCCAAATCTACATAATCATCGGAGCATCTAATGAATCCAAACATTCACCAGAGGTTGTGCTAGATATATATATATCCAAATCTACATAATCACCAGAGCATCTAATGAATCCAAACATTCACCAGAGGTTGTGCTATATATATATATCCAAATCTACATAATCACCAGAGCATCTAATGAATCCAAACATTCACCAAAGGTTGTGCTATATATACCCAAATCTACATAATCATCGGAGCATCTAATGAATCCAAACATTCACCAAAGGTTGTGCCATCCAATGAAGCCAAACAGCAAACCTGCTATCCGTGATCAAGACCTATCTCTACATAACGCTATGACCAATGAGCATTTGGTAAAATAAGTGTTTGGTTCCATTGATCACTATCTAGTGCCTTGTCCACAGGTGGGTATCCACTCCTGTGGAAATCCTTTACTAGATAATGCATCTCTCCTGCACCGCCAAAACGAGAACAATTATCAACACTTCATCATTCATCATTCTGCATAATTTATAAATAACAACATAGATCCAAGGGTGGATGTAAAAGGAGGACATTGAGTCTCTTTTCCCCTGTGGGTGACAGATCCCATTTTATATCCGTGATTCCATACATGCATTCTGCATCATTCTTTCATATAGCATCCTACCATAATGAAAGTGTTGAATTAGTATGTAGCAACGGTCATTTTTGAAGTCATAAATTTAATACTGATAAACATCATATTCATGTTTGTTTTGTTTTACATACATTTATATTTAAACAATATATCCGTGCTTTATTTTATTCCTATTTTCAACAGATATGGTATGTTGCTTTTCTGTGCTTGTATGGACACTATCTTCTCTTTGAGATGGTACCACAATTCTCTGTCATTGACATCTTGCTGAGTGTGTGGGTTTTCTCTTTCTTGGTGGAAGAAATAATACAAGTAAGATTTAACTATAGTTTTGTAAACGGGTTAACTTACTCTTACAATACTCATACTAGTATACTAATCTAAAAGTGCATTTTCCTCTTACAACAATGATTTTGAGTTTTAAGCTTAGAGAATAATATATAGAGAATAACTGGCTACTGTCTTATGATATTGGCTTTATCCTAGAAAGGTTAGGAATTTTCAGAAAGCCAACATCTTAAGGCCGTAAATAATTACCGTACAGACTAATATATCCACATGTATTGATTGCCTTGTTGCCTATAACCGTATAGATACGCGTACGAGGCAACTGCACTCTGTTGGTGAGGCAAAATCCTTAGATTCAGGCAATAATGATAGTTCTACCAACAATATTGTAAAAATGTGATGAAATATTATCCAGATTCGGACATTTTTATTTAATTCGGACGAACATCAGCCTACCCACTATATAAAACTCAATAAATTGAATATGTTATAATGTTTATGTTTATGTACATTAAGGAACAGCTACTTGGTGTGTTGAATTCTTATTTTCTATACATGTAATATGTCGAATAAAACTTACAACATAAATCTGTTCCAGATCATTCAATTTGCACCAGGCAGACGTGACACGAGTTGGTTCATCGGAAGCTACCAAGCCTTCAGAAACTACTGGGAAAGTGACTGGAATAAGATGGATGTCGTCACACACACAGGGTTTATAACTGGGATGATTCTTCGTGCAAGCCCTTGCTCAAACTGTTACGAAGCAGGCAGACTGTTCCTCTGTGTTATCTACCTGTTCTTCTTCTGGCGAGGTGTGCAGTTCTTTTCTGCACACAAGCATATGGGGCCGATGATACTTATGATTAGGAAAATGGTATGTTAAGTCCAGCATATCATAGTTTGTATGTGTAACACTATTGCACAAATAATTATGGCTAACGTTTTAGGCAATTATTGTATGGGGTGCTAAGTGTAATATGTTTATTTATCTATTTTCATCTCTTATATACACATTCAACTTTATATAAATTTATATAACAAATAAAACATACACACCAAACATCTATCAAATTGCAAATTATAATAGTATTTAAAATGACTTGGAAAATGTGGTTTTGGTGATAAACGTTCGATGTCAAAAGGACAACAGTCTGGCAAAAGAAAAAAGACAAAACACTAAAGTAAAAATTTAAAAATTTAAAATATTACCGATATTTGAAAAAATAAATAAATTAAATTTGACATCCATAGTTTGTTGAAACATTTTCGCATTCGCTGATTTAACCGATCATAAAGTTTGATACAATCTAAAACTCGACAGTTCAACTAATCGATGTCTGCATGTGAAGGCATGATTGTTTATTGTCACTGAATACAAGTATTCCACTACAAATGTCACCTTTTGGTACTTTCGCTGCCCTTATGAATAACACGAGAGAAGCCGGTATCTGGGTACGAACCCAGTGCCTACCAGTGGTAAAGCATTTGATTAACCATTACACCTTTTCTACTTGATCCTTGTGTCTTGATACATGTTAGTAGAGTGGTGTGACCATCCAGAACTTACTATCCAATGTCCAATATTCTTGATGAAAACGTTTTAGTCACTCGAGATGGAGGAGAAAAGAAATGATTTCATATTTAGCATCATTTAATTTTGAAAAGATCCCTTAGGATAGGTCTCTGTGAATTTTATGATTAGTTAAAGGGACATTCCATTTGTTTGCTGCAATATTTTAAGATGTTATCGACTAATAAAATATTTCTATGATTAAATTTACATATTAAATATATTTTCTTGTTAGAATATCAGTGTCTGTATATTAAACATGTTTCTGATCGTTCTAATATTTGTACTAAGTTAATTTTCATTTTATTTCCTAAAATAGTGTTATTTGAAGACGAAATCCAGTTTGGGCTTCTTACAAATATTAAAACGACCAGAAACACATTTAATATACAGATATTGATATTCTAAACAAGAAAATATATTTAATATGCAAGTTTAATGATTAATCGTAGAAATATTTTATTAACTGAAAATATCTTATAATGTAGCAAACTCAGGAATGTCCCTTTAAAGAAATTAAATATAGAGACGATTCTGCACTGCAATATTGGTGTCCAGAATTTTACTGTGCTTAATTCACAAAGCTGTCTTTGTTTCTCTTAGGCATAATTGCATCGTGTAGGTAAATATTTGTGTCAGAATCAACATATAATAGTGCCTTACTGTTCGCGGTTTGCTTTACTTATTTTACCCAGGATTCGTTTTATAAATAAATACCTTCGTATCACTACCAGAGGAATAATGTTCATTTTAAAATAAAGTATGTTGACAGTGCAGTCTAAAACTTCTAGATATGACTATTTTTCACTCGAGCAAGTGTCGAAGAAATGACATTTTAATCACCAAACGGCCATAGTTTCGACATATAGTTTTAAAATGTGCTACAATGTTGTTAAAAAAATGTTTTCATTTCATTATATTGTTCATACTTGTTTGGTTGTTTGTTGTTTCAGCTCAGTGATCTCGTTCCATTCCTTATTATCTTCTTTGTATCTGTTGTGTCATTTGCCATCACCCAAGAAGCCTTGCTGTATCCAAACTCATTCTGGTCAGGAGATTTTCTTTACAAATTGCCACATAAGGCATTCTGGCAGATATTTGGAGAGTACTTCCTGGATGAAATAGGAGGAGGTGAGTAATATGACTTTATATTTTCAGAATGTGTAACGAAAGCAAAGTGTATTGTCATATGACAATAAATAGGATGTCCGTGATCTTGTAATGAAGTTATTCTGTGCAGTTTCCACAGGTCATCTATACTATATTAGTGGCTTTAAAACCTTCAACCTAATGTGAGTACTATACGTTCGATTCAATGTAGACTTTTGATGTATATTAGCTAATTTCATTCAAATCATAGGTGCACCAAATACACAGTATCATCACATTAATTTGTGTGTTAAACTCGAATCAAGGAATGCTTGTAAACACTTCGATTGAACATTTTGGAATAGTTGTAGGTCACACTCTCACAGTTACTGAAATAAATCAAAATGTTTAAAAACATATATGTCGAGACATTTCATGACAAGGTTTTAACCCACATATAAATCTAATCACATGGTGTCTTTGATGCACATATTATTTTTGTTGACTGACAACGAAATAAGTAAATATTCTGCATAAATGTATATTTGTGTAAAATGTTATCTGTGTGTTAGACCAACCTGTTATGCACGTTGAAGGAATTGGGAATGCTGAATGATAAGTATCGCTTTGAAAGATATAATATACACACATGCATTCATACATACATAATACATACATACATATATACATATATATATATAAAAATATATATGTATATTGCAGTAACTACATGTATTAATTCAGTGCTAAGTAAGGACTATTCTTTATACAGATGTATGCAAGTCATTTTATAGTTAAATAGTTAAATGGTGATTACCTTTACAAATATATATGCTAGATGTTAAAGTTGTAGTCTCCAGAATAGTTTTAATGTTAAAGGCACTGACAAAAGTTACCAGTCATTGCAAAATAGAATAGATAATTACAGCCGTCTTGTCAGTTATTTGCACTTACAGAGCTTCTAGATTATGGTAGCCCCACTCCCATGGCTAGTGATATTCAATGTTGGGCTAGTAAATAATTACTATAACTAGCCCAACGGCTAGTGGAAAAAAGACCTTCTCAAATGCTGCATTTACATATTTTGTAAATATGAATATCTTGCCCCCTCTTTCTAACCCAATCTAAGGATTTTAAAGCTCAATCTCCCTCTTTAGTTGACATCTGATTATTACTATTAGTAAAATTGTATTTATTTAAAGTAGGGCTAGTACATTTTTAATCACGACTAGTACATTTTTAAAATCACTGATCCGGTGGCTAGTGAATTTTTATAAAATTCTAGAAGCCCTGACTTATTATATATGTTTTGCTTAAATGGCCAATTTTGACAAATTAATGTGTTTGTAGTTTTCCTGGCATTTGTAGGAGCTCAAAATTAGTCGACAAGTGACTGTAGGTTCAAAAATTGGTAGTCATTTAATCCTTGCGATATCATGCTATTTTTTTACACAATTTAATCCGAGGCAATATTAGCATTTAGATCCATTGGAAAATAAATGGTGGTGTGCAATCTTGTGCAGAGATACGATTTTGACTGCGCCATGGTTTTGTCGTTTAGATTTTAAGCAAAAGAAAGAAAAAGAACAAAAAGTAATTATACAACAAAATTTGTTGTTTAAAAGGTAAATACCTTGAAAATGCGGCTTTAACCAGTTACAGTGGATAAATAACCTCTTTTTATACGACAGGCATATATACAATCTATGTCATATTAAAATATGTGACATTGACATCTCGTGGTGGGCACGATATGGGAACATGACTTCTGAATTCCCCTGTATTACCTTACATGTTCGTGTAACGTGCAAAGAAAAGTTTGATAATATAAATTAGTTCTAATGTTACATCTTATCTCCAAGGTGCTTGGAGCCTTGTGTTTTACTTTTTAAACATTGCAAACGATTTTGGACCACCTGATCTTAAAGGGACATTCCCCGAGTTTGCCGGCATTGTAACATGTTTCCGACTAATAAAATAGTTCTATGATTAAGCTTACATATTAAATATATTTTCTTGTTTAGAATATTAGTGCCTGTATATTCAGTGTGTTTCTGGTAGTTTTAATATTTGTAAGAACCCCAAACTGGATTTTGTCTTCTTTTTTTTTAGGAAACAAAATGAAATTGTACTAATATTAGAACGATCAAAAACAAGTTTAATATTCAGCCATTAATATTTTATGCAGAAAAATATATTTGGTATGTAACTTCAGCAAACCCACCAAACCTAGGAATGTCCCTTTAACAGAATGAGCAGTAAACTGAAGACACTTTGTGGTGAACTATTTAGAGCTGGCAGTTACTAGGTGTCTGTTCTAGTACAAATTCCAACAGAGGGGGCGAGTTCACATTAAATCACATTTATAACATGTTTCATCTGGAGACAAGATTACTCAGTCATTGTAGTTATAATGTTCAGGCAAGGTCCACATCAAATTTAAGATTATCAATTAATTTACAAGACTTTCATGGGTTTCTTAAAAAAATTATTTGTACATTTTTATTACACAGTTGAATGAATTCTCTGTATTTTCTGATTTTGTTTTATATTTCAGAAAATGAATGCTCAAATAACTTAACACAGATTATGAATGGAGCCCAGCGTTGTCCAACCACAGCTGGGAGATATCTTGTACCTGTTCTTTTGTCTGGTTACATCCTGATGACAAACGTCCTCCTGCTAAACATAATCATTGCTCAGTTCAGGTTAGTTTTAAACAGTGTTAGTCTCTTTTTCTTTCTTTACATGTAATACAGTGAGTTTCATCTGAAAAATATCTTAAACTGTTATTTTGTCAACTTACATCCTGATAACAAAGTCATCCTACGAAATATTATCTGTCTTTGCATGTACTTTTATAGAAACAATGGGCTTCCTCCCTTGTTATCTAGAACATATGTCAGCATAACCATAAATACGCTACAAATCAAATAGCCGTCCTTTAAAAGGTGTCGGGATGTCTTTAAACGAATATTTATTTATTTCAAGTATTATTCTGAATTGGATATGATTGCAAAAGTGTTAATGTCTGCATTTGTTGGTTATATATTATCTCTCTACAAGTAGGTACACAATTTGTGAAAGTTGTACTTAGAAGTAAACTAAGAGATTGTTATATTGACGTTCTTGTCGGTCATTATTAATTTTACATTCACTAGCCAGTCTAAGTTTTTTAACATTCATTTTATTACACTATTATCCTGTTCAATTATTTAGACCCAAAGTTTTTTGCAAATGTTACATTTATTTCCTATTCCATAATTGTTTTCTTTGCATTTACATGAAAACAAACCCAAACCCCGACAAGTTTTATATACAAATCATCATATAAAATGCACGAAGTTGACATAATTCCACTTTTTAAAAAGACCTGTGAAGACCATTATAGCTTGTTTCACTGAATCAAGGTTATTATTGTTTTGCAGTGTGTAACAGCATTGTCTAATCTTTCCGTTAAACATAGATGTAAACAAACAGAACATGTAACCCTTTCTTGTAGGTGCATTATATTTAATCAATTTAGCTAATGTATTTTGTATTTTTATCTTATTTGCCTCTAAATTGGGAACTCATACGTATACGTACATACATGTATATGTATGTATGTATGTATGTATATATATATGTGTGTGTGTGTGTGTGTGTGTGTGTGGGTGTGGGTGTGGGTGTGGGTGTGGGTGTGGGTGGGTGGGTGGTATTTATGGTGGTGCTAGGGTCTGGGGTTTGGGGTGGGGTGTTACATTTGTAATGCGAAAAACCAAAGGGCTATTGTTCGGACTCGTATGGATTCAACCACTTGTTCATCCCGCAGACACAGCCCTAAATGTCCAAAATACGATAGCATTGCTTGGTCAATAACATTATTATTTCGATCTATGAATGCACGTGCTATTGTAGCAATGTGTAAACCACGTAAAATACAAGTAAAAGTTAGGTAGGGTATATAAATTCATTGAAAATTTATTAGTCGACATTCTTGTTATTGTTATTAGAGTAAAAATGTGGGTAAATCGAAAAGCACTTCATTTGATGTAAAATCGTGTTTTCGATTATTTTCAAAATGAATAGCAGCGCGGTTGACCTAGGTATGTTTCGAATTGTCTGTCAAGTTGAAACTTAAAGTTTCGGTTTCAATAGTGAAAAGAACTGTGAAAAATCTAAGCTCCCTTCTTTCTTTCGGCCGACCGTTCAAAAATAATGCCGAAAATTCCTTCATACCGAAATGCGCACCTTTTCTCTTTGGCATAATTAATGCTCCATTCAAAATTCCATAGCCCCACCACCACCACCCCACCTGCTACCGATCTTGATCGGACTGCTGGTGCTCCCTTGCATCTGCCAGTGCGGGCGGTCCCTCCTACATCCCCCCCCCCAACCCGAACTTTCTGTCTTGGATGAAAGAGCCTGCTTCGCAAGCTCTTGCGCCCACGACAGGCGTGCGCTACAACAGCTTGTTCTGAATGTGCACTTTAAACCCTGTGACATGACATGACATCTAAGCTCTACGAATCCGAGCACAGAAATCACTGTTAAAAAACGCGACCGAAAACTCATCGATTTATTTGATAAAGATGTTATTAGACGACGAGTATACAGATTTTATAGAGAGGGCGAATTACCGACATTACATAAAATAAAAATACATAATACATTAGCTAATTGATTAAATATAATGTACCTACAAGAAAGGGTTACGTGTTCTGTTTGTTTACATCTATGTTTAACGGAAAGATTAGACAATGCTGTTACACACTGCAAAACAATAATAACCTTGACTTAGTGAAACAAGCTATAATGGCCTTCACATAGCCTCAGATCCGAATCTTTTGATATGCAAATGACCTTAGTTGTTTATAGAAAAAATAACGTCCATTGAAAACACACAGAGAGTTTTAAAAAGTGGAATTAAGTCAACTTCGTGCATTTTATATGATGATTTATATATAAAACCTGTCGGGGTTTGGGTTTGTTTTCATGTAAATACAAAGAAAACAAATATCGAATAGGAAATAAACGTAACATTTGCAAAATGCAAAAAACTTTGGGTCTAAATAACTGAACAGGATAATAGTTCTTGTTTTGATTTACTCGGTATTAAACTAGTTTTTCAGTGGCATTCCTCTTTTGGTGGACCAAGAATGATGTATTGTCCAGTAAAGGAACTTGTGAGTGGCTGTCCTCCCATAGACGAGACACTAGATAAAGATTTGTGGAATCAATAACTAGCTTTGTTAAATGCCCATTTGACTTTCCATTGTACAGAGATACGGTCTCAAAAGACAGAAGAATCTTATTTTGCAGTTGTTTTCCTAGAGGATTAATGAACAGAATAATATTTATCTGGTAGGCAAGATAAATGTATAGATACTATGTTTTGGTATAATTTTGTATTCGTCTTTTCTACTTGTCCAGCTTCCGTTTTGAAACAATCCAGCAAAAAGCTGATCAGGTGTGGGCTTGGCAGAGCTGCCGTCTAACTTTGGAGTTTCAAAAAATGCCAACAGTTAGTCCGCCATTGACACTGCTCTGGCGAGTGTATTGCCTTATGAAGATTGGCTGCTGTTATATCTACCGCTTTTTCTGTAAAAAGCCCAATTTGGCTGAGAACATTCACCTTCTAAGAGCAGGTATGATCTTCTCTTCCAACATTATCCACCTTTTTCTACGTGACAGCATGTTAAAATATAGGTTATAATTTCAAACTATGTATCATGTTAACATATACATTATTAACCTTTGTTTAATGACACCACTTTGATTTATTAAACATCGGCTATTGGATGACAAACACTCGGTAATTTTAACTGATAATCTTTGAGAGGAAACCGATACATATGTTCCATTAGTAGTAAGGAAACTTTTATATGCACCATCCCACAGACAGGATGGCACATACGACGGCCTTTGATAATCCATTTGTGGTGTACTTGCTGGAACATCAATGAAACGCAGACCAATCTAGGATTTTGACATGGTGGGGCTTAAGTTTAATAAATTAGGCTGTCAAACTTTAATAGGTGTTACAACACCAGTCAAACCTACAAAGACAGAATACCAAGCACACACAAAAATGTTATACTGGAAGGAAGGGTCATGTGGTGTTGGTCCTGGTGAGGGTAGATTAATTTTTACTTCGCATCTAAAGGGGGTTTAACACACACACACACACACACACAAACCAAGCCCCTCAATGGAACCGCCAGTCAATTGGCCATGCATTTGGATTGGTATTAGTTACCCTATTACATATACTAACAGCCACCCATTGCAATTGTTTGCAATTCCAGCCTGTGAAGGGCAGCAGTAACTGTAAAAAAGACGATTTGCTGCTAATTGGTAATAGTAGCGTATGTCGTGTCAGTGGCTTTATCATTATCATGTTACATGTACATAGCTGGCAATCAAAGACAGAAAGAAATGTTGTATTTAGCAACGCACTCAACACACTTAATGTACGGTTATATGGCGTCAGACATATGTATACGGTCCACACAGGTATTGAGAGAGGAAACCCGCTGTCGCCACTTTATGGGCTACTCTTTTTGATTAACAGGAAGGAATCTTTTATATGCACCATCCCACTGACAGGGAGCTGTAGAGCTGTCAACCTGTGGCAGTTCTTAGGCGTTAGAAAATAAGAAGTCAGGGTTGAGTCCAGGTCGAAGGTTTTTGTTGTTGTTTGTTTAAGTCCAAAATGGAAATCAGCGAGTGCAAGTTTTACTAATAAATACGGTTAATGTTAAACCTTAAAGCACAGCTGAAATTTCTAGTCCAATGGAAGCTTCATATTTGGTCACGTGAAGTACATTTATATCCCGATAAAGTACATCAGACATCCACTTTATAAGCGGTATTGCTGCACGTGCAGTCATAACTATTACTTCACTGAAATATACTCTTTTTTTTTTAAAGAGGACAAACAAATAGGTTAATAAGATTTTATTCTGAATATGCATGTAGTTTATAGCTTTTTTTGTGATTTGGACGTCGCCCTTGTTGACATGCACTTGTGTTGTGTTCTTTTCTGCTGATTTTCCATCCACAGCTTTATCGACACTTGCATTTTCATCATGAAACAAGAACAGTTTTGTTTTCATTGCCCTTTTGTGGCCAGATTCAATGTTTTATCTTGGGAGGGTATTCGACGTGTTAAAAATTCCGGGCCCATCTTTGCATAGTATCATCCATTACAGGCTTTTGTAGAAGATATAGCTGGCATTATAATTTTGGATATTCTCCTGTGATGTCCTCCTAGGAGATATCGCATCTTATAATCTTGGTTGGTCTACAGCCTGCGTTACCAGGGAACGTCGTATCCTACATGACGTCATAACGTTAGACAAAAGATGGCAAACGTTAATTTTCATTAAAATGTTTATTAATAATAGACAGAATGATAATGGATGATTAAAGAAATATTCCACTCGTGTTTTATGATATCATAATATATCACCACTCGTTGATAAAAATATTTTCATCAACTCGTGCTGATAAATTATGATATCACAAAACACTCGGGATTATCCTCTATATATCACAATGTACACACTAACAGATATCACAAAGTGACCTTTTAAAACAACCCAGAAGCTAATCCAGGAAATATAAAACCAAGGTTTATCGATAAAAGAGAAAAATAAAACGGGAATTGACTTTCAATGGCTAAGAAAACCATACTTTACACATACCGATGGCTGCAGTATGTCTGAAATTATTTTCAGTGTCCCATTGTTCGGTCATCTATAAAACAACATTGCATCTGATTGGTGTTCACTTTCTGTCTTGGACGGAAGAGCTTGCTTCGCAAGCACTTGCACCCACAACAGGCGTGCGCTACAACATCTTGCTCTGAATGTGCACGTTAAACCCTATGACCTGACCTGACCTGACCTGATTGATGTCCTGTGCTAGATTTAACCAAGTCCTTCTCTAAACCTTAATTGAACAAAGTGGTTGCCGTGGTTACCTGAAAGAAAATGAATGGCTTATATTATATGCGTTATATCAATTAATATGGCTTTACTGGAAATGGGTATTTGTGAACACATCATTAAACATGGCTATTTTGACATGGTGTAGATAGAAAAGAAACTGGCTATGCCCATATGAACTATACCTTTATGATGAAAAAGAATACTTCATATTGTGGTCTTTGTTATAAGAGTTGTGGGGAAGAAGTTCAAATATGAAAACAAAAGCACATCAGGTGACTGCTTTAACATCAAGCTGAATCCTGCCCCGTAAATGAATTAATTCCCTTGTAAAAGGGAACTCGGACATTTCATTTCAACCTTATTTTCGTGCTTATATCCAATTAAGGTTCGAGCACGCTGTCATGAACACACACCTCAGCTATCTGGGCTGTCTGGTCATGACAGTGGTTGTTAGTAGATCTTAGTGCGATTATGAATGCGAGAAAGGAGGATGTAGTGGCCTTACACCTACCCATTGAGTCTTTAAAAACCTGATCTTGGTGGGAGCCGGTGCTGGGGTGTGAACCCAGCACCTACCAGCATGTGAGCCGATGGCTTAACCACTGCGCCACCGAGACCGGTTCACTCAGATATTATGACCATAAAATAGCAAAAGTAAAGTAAAAACACTTACCTTTCCAGAATGGTTCGTTTATTTATTTGGCAGTCCAGCTGCTATGAACATTCGATTCATATAGTTGCCAAAAGTGTGAATGCCTATTGTCTGGCTGCTAAAAGGAATCTGTTCGGTGGCTGATGGAGCAAGTGGGCGCTTATAAAATGGTCCAGTTGGAGAGATGTGTAGGAGATAAGTATCGAATAATCTAACAATGCATTTGTTAGGGTCTGCTAGATTAACTCTTTGTTTGATATTTTTTATTTTCAACATGTCTTTGTCTTATGCATTTTTTGTGATTTTTGCTTTCCCTACCCAAAAACTGTACATACCAACCTTCCTCATCTTTTCCTATTTTGAACTGAGAAGCGTCGAGACTTCGGTGTTCATCCCTACCTCTCAATCCAAAACATTTGCATGTGTAAACAAAATACACCATATGATAAACCTTCTGCGCAAATGAAATTTATTACTTCACGATTTCACAGCAATGTTTTATCTTCACTAGAAACCGCACATGCTTATAACCCCTGTGCATGAAGTTCCTTCATTACGGAATCCAGAATTACACATGATTTTCGGAATCTTTCATCCTGATCATTTAGAACATTTAAATCCATTCTTGCACTGTTTTCTCTCATGTGCTTTCTCCGTTTTGTTTTCTAATCACAACGAAGAAAAACTGAATCGAATAATTTAATTATTGTGGCGATATTTCAACAAAATCAAGAGGGACAGACGAATAAGGTTCGTCATCAGTAAGAATCCTGCTTTTGGATTTCGCCTATTCCACCCAAATGGAATACCCCCACTTTGTTTCTTCCTTTGTTTTCTGGGGAATTATTTTATCTACTATGTTATCAATCCCTTTTTTGGTTACAAAAATCAAATCTAGCATTTGGGGGAGATTTAGATTTTAAATGTTGAATTCGTTCAAACGTATCTAGTGTTGGTGATAAATCGATGTCAGATAAAGAACATTCGCTAGCCTCACTTGCCTGTGTCAACCAAATATCATCATCATTGTCCATGTTGTTCAACAGCCAGAAATACAAAAAGTTCAAAATTCTAGTTTCTTATATATAGCTGTTGTTATGTTATTTGCATGTACAAGTTGCAGATTCACGAACAGTGCAGTTTATATAAAGTGTACACTTCGTGTACCTCTTGATTCACCGAACAGCTCGAGATTTTGGCAATAGTCTAACAATAGTTTATCGGTGTAAATAGGTAATGTTGCACGAGAAAACGCTCGGCTAATGCCTCGCCTTTGTCTCATGCGACCACTACCTTTATACGCTGATAAAGTATTGTTACTCGTCCTCTTAACTATTACATACAAGTCATTCATCGGTAGCACCCGCGAGTGATTGTTGGTATTGAACCGAGGATAGGTTCCATATGCTGTATTATTATTAATAGGTAACGAATTCTGATACCCTGCATAATCAGCATATAATTCTATTTAGCTCTAAAATATAAACCATGATTATAAAATATATTTATTTTTAGAAAAAGCGGTGACATTATAGTAACGTTGCGTGAGAGAGTGATGTTTGTTACAAATGCGTGAGACTCACGCCAAATGCATGAGAGTTTACAGGCATGGAGCTGGCAACCATGTTTCATAGATATCAGTAGTGAAAATTTCTTATTAGCTCTGTTGGTAGAGTATTGGACGAATGGTTCAAATCCTTTCCGTGGAGAATTATGTTTCTGTTACATTTTGAGCCGACATAGGGACTGGGTGTGTTCTTAACACAAGGATACAATTATAACCCAGTTAGAACCCGTAACACTTGAACTGCCCGTGCCTCACATATCCGGGACATAGCTTGATTTGATGGAGAAGTATATAGTAGTGTTAGTATAAAGTGCTGATACTGGCAGTAGTTAGGTCTTCAGTGCTCCTTTCGTGCTAAGGTCATTCCCCACCCCTTTCCTGTCTTGGGCGCAAGGGCTTGCTTAAGCAAGAATGTGAATGTTAAACCCTATGATCTGACCTGACCTAGTAGCTAGTAGGTATTTCCTTATTGGTTAAGTTGGTAGAGCGCTGTTCCGAATCCTCTCGGTGGAGGTTTATTTTTCTGTTACATAATCGTGCTTTTTTCAGAGATGCCAGGACAAGGCCATAATCAAAATGCACCAGTTGCTCGACCCACTGAAAGGCAGCTTGACAGCGAAGATGACAACGGATTGTACTCTGAAGACGAACCTGATATGGGAATAAATACAGAGACCTTCACAATTATGGACCTGGATGAATTTGAACAGAGAATGGGTTATGTGTATCTTGCTGAACTGTCAGTAAATAGTAAATAAACAGTGATTATGATGCACGGAGATATGTGAGAAAACTCCTCATGTGGTATGCATTCAGCAATTAACGCTTTGGAAGTCAACTAGTAAAGTTAATCGCGCATTTCTAATAACAAAGAATACACCCACAACATTCTGAATGTTTGGTAACTAAAGTATTATGTATCTTCTTTTCAAATACTATTGTAATCGTTAGAGGTGTACGTACCCTGTGAAACAGTTGTAAAGATGCTGACTATAAAACTTGCCGCAAGTAACTACAATCAACAATGGCTATAATTCTTTCATAGACCAATATTTCCAAGAAAACAATATTCTGTCTAGAAGGGTTCTGATTTTCCATCAATGATGTTTTAATTGAACTAGAGTTTAGTTTTGGTGTTTAACTTCTAGACATGGAATACAGTATACGTTTTATCTAATGACTGTCATTATATATTTTATAATCATTTATATGTATTGTTTTTAATTCATTTATTTTGGTAAAATGTTTTATAATTATCTAATAGTAGGATTAGAGCATGTCCAGTGTATGTTTTGACATCGTTTGTGCCTGTGGAGAGGAAGGACGAATAGATTGATGGTCATAATGGTGTTGTTTTTTTGTTTTTAACAGTACAGTAATTTGAACATTTTTAATAATAATACAGTTGTTGACTTTATACTTGCCTAATCAGAAATACATATTTTACTACTTATTTTCATTCAGATTTTTATCAGTGTTTTAAAATATATATACACATGTATATGTATTATTAAATAGAAATAATTTACAAATAAACTTTTTATAATAAATGTGCGTTTGTGATTTCACTATGAACATCTATTAGAGTTCATGAAACAACAATAATTATATTTTGTAAATAATACTAAAAATAATTATGTAAAGCTCATCATGGTGTTGTGTTGGTTAAATGGTTCAGTATTCGTCCCGAATAATGAACTTGTTCCAACGAATACTTTGACCTTGATCTTCAACTTGCCAACTCTTCCAAACTCGGTAAAGGCAGGATATTTACATATACCTGTTGTACCTTACTTACCCAATCCCTTGAGATTTTTTAAATGTCAAAAGTTTGGTAATATTTGTTGTAGAAGATTGACGTGTGCTTGTTGTTGTCAATTTGATCATGACAGCAAGTCATGTCATAATGATATGGCATGTACCAACTGCAAGGGCCAGCATTTTGCTTACTTGCGTGAGTGTCCAAGGTGGAAAATGCAAAAGAAAGTACAACAGGTAAAACTAGAAAAACACCTGTCATTTTATGAGGCAAGGAAACTTGTAAAGACTTCAACACCTGTAGTGGCAGGTAAATCTTATACCACTGCAGATAAGGTTTCTACAACCAGACCGAGTTAACTTGGCCTAATGGATAGATACAGAAAGATTTCAGATATTGCAAAAGCAAAAACACACTATAAAAGCCAAAACACACTACAAAAGCTGTTCAAGACCAACCTGCAAACTCTGTACTGGTGTATTTGGATTCCAAAAATGCATCAAAAGGTTTAACTAGGGATCCGGGTTTTAGTACACTTACGTCAGGAAAGGACACCAAAACTCAGAATAACGATTGTTCTTCAGGTCGATTGAAGACATTTGAAAAACAATGGATTCCCTTGGACAATCCTTATGAATCTTTGGCTGATCTGGATGATGAGATGGATGTATCATCTTATGATTATCCACCTTCTACAAATTCACCAAAGAAAAACATTACCCCCACACGTCCTCCCAATGACTAATTCAGTCATTCGGTGGAACTGCCGTGGTCTTAGATCCAATTTTGATAAATTAAATCTTTTAACTCAAAAACATAATCCTCTTGCAGTGTGTCTTCGGGAAACTTTCTTGAAGGACACTGATCATATTACCATGAGAGGATTTAACCTCTATCATAAATTTCAAGAAAGTGAAAATAGAGCATCTGGGGGTGTTTCCACTCTTGTTAATGAAAACATTAGTATAGTAACATTAAATACTCATTTACAGGCAGTGGCTGTAAAAATCACGGCTCATAAAACTATTATTCTATGTTCAGTTTACTTGCCACCACGTAATAATTTTTATTTTAATCCTAGGGACCTTCAAGATCTTCTTGACCAGCTCCCTATTCCCTTTATCATTATGGGAGATTTGAATGGGCATCACACTCTGTGGGGATGTGACGATATTAATATTAGAGGAAAACAATTAGAAGACTTAATTCTCAAAAAATGACTTACTTTTATTTAATGATAAACGTCATACATATTTTCATTCTGCTAGTGGTTCTTTCACTTCTATATATTTAACCCTTTGTAGTCCTTTACTTTTTCTTGATTTCTTCTGGAAAGTTGGTTCAGACCCTTGTGATAGTGATGACTTTCCCATTATTTTGGAGAATGACGGACCTCCATCGCTTGAAAGGGTTCAAAGGTGGAAGTTAGCAAAGACAAATTGGGGTCAGTTTCAGCATTTGTACAGCACTCGTCTGCAACAATTTGTCATTACTGATGCTGATGATCCCATGTCATTATTCACTTCCATCTTGAATGAAACTATTTCTAAGCCCATGATACTTCAGTAGGACCAGATCAAATTCATCATCAGTTATTAAAACATTTACCTGAATCATCTTCGATGGTTCTTTTGAATATTTTTAATAACATCTGGATTTCTGGAGACTTTCCTTCTGATTGAAGGAAAACTATTATCATCCCAAGTCTGGTAAAGATCCAACCAATCCTACTAGTTATCGCCCTATCACTTTGACAAGTTGCATTTGTAAAACCATGGAACGCATGATACATCGTAGACTTGTCTGGTATCTTGAATCTCACAAATTGCTCACTAACGTGCAATGTGGGTTCAGATCTATATGTAGCACGGTTGTTCATCTTGTTAGATTTGAAACGTTTTGTAGGGAAGCTTTCATCCATAATCAGCACTTGATTTCAGTGTTTTTTTAATTTTATTTGGAGAAGGCTTACGATACCACATGGGAGTATGGGATTTTAAACGACCTCCATGACATGGGCCTTACAGTTTTTATATCTCAATTTTTAAGATATATATCTTTTAAAGTCCAGGTGGGATCGACTTTGTCTGATGTTCACCCACGAGAGATAGGTGTGCCTCAAGGTAGCATCCTGTTTGTAGCTTTATTTTCTATGAAAATTAACAGCATCTCCCAGTGTGTAACACCTGGTGTGGATTGCTCGTTAGATGTCGATGATTTTCAGATTTGCTATAGATCGTCCAGCATGAGTATCATTGAACTTAAGTTACAGCTTTGTTTGAATAAACTTCATCAATGGGCAACTGACAATGGCTTTCGATTTTCAAAGGCAAAAACGGTTTGTATACATATCTGCCGGAAAAGAGGTCTCCACTTATTTCCACAGTTGTTTCTGGACACAAATCCAATTCCAGTTGTGGAGGAAACCAAATTTCTGGACATGAAATTATCTTTTATAATATTTTAATATTTTGAAAGTTATTGGTAATTCAGAATGGGGAGCAGACCACATCACGGGATGAGAATCCTGTGGCTTGTTATAGTCTTTCCATCAGACACTATCATTTCCATGCGACTGTCCGACTCGGCATCGATCTTTAGTGCTGAAGTTTTGGCAGTCATTAAAGCCTTAGAAGAAATCAAAGATTCAATAGCATTCAGATTTATTATTTTTATTGACTCACTTTCGTGTCTCCAAGTTTTGCATAATATAAAGCTGGACCATCCCTTAATTGGGACAGTGATACGAAAGTGTGTCTTTTTATCCATTGCTAATAAAGATATTGTATTTTGTTGGGTACCAAGCCATGTTGGTATAAAGGCAGATTCTGCTGCCAAGTCTGTTTTGGATTTGCCTCATGCCAGGGTTGGTGTATCTTATACTGATTTTAAACTTAGTATCAACCAATTTGTCTTTTCGACTTGGCAACATGATTGGGACGGTGCGGTTGCGAACAAGCTTCATTCTACCAAGCCAGTCTTGGGAGAGTGGCAGTCCTCCTATAGACAGTGCAGGAAGGATGAAATAATCTTGTGTCGTGCTCGCATCGGTCATACATATTTGACCCATTTGTTTATTTTGAAGAAGGATCCTCCACCTCAGTGTGAGCGCTGTCAGTGTACTCTGACGGTACGCCACATTTTGGTGGAGTGTCCTCGTCTCAAAGAAACTCGAAAAGATATATTTGGACAAACTAATGTGATGGACTGAATGAATGAATGAATGAATGAATGAATGAATGTTTAATGAGACCCCTGCACTAAAAATACATCGTCTATTAATGTGATGGAAACATTTCGTTATCATCCAGAATTAGTTTTACAATTTTTTACGTGATTTTAATTTGATCTGTCTGTGATATTTGAAGTTTTACACTGTGGAACTTTGAAAGTTCTAAAATATTAATTCTGAAATAGGAAGGTACGTTGTCATGATCAAACCGATTTTAACGAAAGACTCTAGTATCGTATCCTCAAACGAACGTTCTTCGTACAGCGCAAGATTTCTCTTTTCATTTTTTGAGACGAATCCTACAATTTTAAATCGGCAAACGCACGTGTTCACTGAAGCTGACAACAGGCTGTCGTTTGAATTTTGCCGAGCTATGGCGGCACTGACTACGAATTGAGTGTATACTTTTGACGATATTCGTTCATAACGAACACACACAAGTTTTTTAAAAGTGCATTTGAGCTTGTATTTCATATTTGTACATGATGCTATACTATGGTAACCTGACAATGTAACTTTAACATTACCGCAAATATTTATGTTGTTGAGCAGACCCTTTAGAAGTTGTCCCATGGTAAGTTATATAACAACCGGCTTATTATCCCAAACTGTGAATAGTACAGAACAAAAGCAGATCCATAAACTATTAGTTAAAGCTGCACTATATTATATAGCAGCGCCATTTAATTTAAAAGCATCGGTGGTTTAGTGGTTAAGCCTTAGGTAATGAGTTCGCATCCCGATTTAGGTTTCCAACCAGGGTGTGAGACGTGTTGAAAGCCCCGGTGGTAAGGTGCTCGTACTAGTGGTAGTAGTGGTAAAACAGATGGTTCTATCACACTTTCGCCCATTCACTTAACATGCGAGAGTTGTCACCCCCTCAGCGTCACATACACCCACCTCCCAAGAGGGTATGATGACGTCACAGCCCAGATGAGTTTTGATTGGCTTATCAGTGGTGACACAGATATATTTTTAATGGCTTATCAGTGGCTAAATATCCAAGATGGCCACCTGATCCATCAATAATCAGGGCCGTTATGTAAATTGCAGTTTTGTTTCTTCTTTTTTTGTTGCTACATTTTATAAAATGTATTTTGTAGCTTGACCCCAACATTTTAGCTTACGTAGCTGGTTTCTATCTCCTAAAACCCTTTCCTTCACGAACACATTGAATGGAATATGTATATATTGGACACTACCATCATTTTGGTATACTGTATGCATAATTATGCAATAGATACTTGCATAAAACACAATAAAAAGCAATGTCACATTTTTATTGTTGGCTCAAAATGACGTGTATCACAATCCAGTTTATATAACAACTGGTATTATTTTTCACTACATGAATAGTATGAACAGATATTTGGACCCATACAAGTGACTTAGTGTTGTACAGAAACTGGATATCAAGTTTATTGGTATTAAATTTAGCAAATTATCAAGAAAATACATCCATTTTTCTTACGAAAAAAGGCTTTATAAATAAAATAACTTCTTTATAGCTGCTATTAATAGTATTAGGCAATATATGTTTTTGTTGGACACGTACCCTTAATTTAATATCATACAGTGATAGGTAGAGGTATATAGAACTTACAAACAAGTACGGATATTGACCCATGTGGATTTAACTTAGCTGTCACCTTGAATTAAAGATGGTCGTCAAAATTTATGATGGAAAAAATGACAACAATAGATTTTATAATTCTTTTGGATATAAATAATTTTAAAAAATTACAGTTATTCAAAATGTATAAAAAAAAAATTGCATACCCTAAAATCAAGATATAACCGTTCAGACTACAACTCGTTTGGTAAATGGAGTTATTAAAGCTGCATTGTCTTGTTTCAATCGTATATATTCAAGTTCTAAGTTCAAATACAAGCAGAACTGCACTTTTAATTCACTCGTGAGTTGTCGTCATTAACGCATATCGTCAAATGCTTACTAGCCAGTTAGAACAATGTTCGCCATTTTGTAATACCATACGGATTCTAGCCAATGACAATGACAATGAATTTTATTCTCATAAACTGTAGGTTACAGTGTAGAGAAGAATGGAATACATATATATAAATACAAACAAATACTGCACATGCGTGGTCGTTTAGCAGTCATTCCTCGCAGCCAATTACGTTAGCAGCAGACACGCATGGCGACGTTCTAAATCCCGGACTTGTACACCTTTTATAATGGGTGTTGTGGTGTAATTTATGCGAATAGTTCCGTAGTACAGAAGGATTTTTAAAGTGATACTTCAGATATCATAAAAGTGCTTAATAAAATGGTTAAGCTGTATTTATACGGATATTAGTAACAATAAGACAGTGAAAATGAGTGTTGTTTGTCGTTTTGTTTTTGTGTTGTTTTTTATGAACTTACGGTACTCTTTAAAACTGTTCTATATGCTTAAATAATAAAAAATATTCCAGACAGTGCCGCTTTAACAGACAACATAAGAGATTTACATTTTCATTATTTATTTCCCCATGTTCATTGTGAGTGGGTCACAGGTCATGGGGTCCTGCGTCCACCCGTACAATATATGTATTGGTCTAATTCTACATATGCTCTTTGTATTTACAAGTGTTCAACGTCAGATGCCTTCACCCAAGAACTAAATTTCTTGGGCTAGTTTAACCACTCAACATAGTGTTCTTTGTTAGCACCAAGTTATCTCGTCTTTAGAAACTTCTTGACTTTCCAGAGATTGTCTTCTTTCACATCCATCGTTTGGTAGAAGGTTCCCAGGATTTCATTACGATTGTAGTCCTTCAGTCGATACAGAGGTAGTCCACTGCGTAATAGGGTTTGGCTGATGGTGAAGATTTTTCCTGTCCACTTCTCGTCATATTCTCGAGTGAATACATTTATCAGATGAGTGAGTCTCACTTTATCTCCAACCTTGAATCAGAAGCGCTTCTTCTTTGATTTCACTTTCTCCAGGGGCCAATACATTGTTCACCAAATGTTGGTTTCTTTCTCAACAGTGACTTTGTTTGGAGCCATACAGATCGTCCCGCTTTTAAAATACAGATGGACTGGTCCACTCTCAGCTATCATTCGCCCGTCGGCCTCTGCAGAAGACGGACTTTGTTTTGCCTGTAGAAGCAGGACCGTACATATGATTTTTAATGGTGGGTGCAAATTGCTGATGGGTGGGTGCGAATTTATAATGATAAAAATCAACATAAAAATAACCCCTCAAAACAACAATGATTAACGTAACGTTATTTAAATTTAACAGCAAAAAGTGGACCTTTCGTAATTGGTGGTGGTGGTGGGGGGTGCGTACACACCCGACGCACCCCCCACCCACCCCCCCCATCCTGGTTTATTTTAAAGTTGTTTTTTATCCTAGGACTTTTATTCCTACCGGACTTAAATTCCTTCTACAGCAGTGACAGAAATACTAGTCCGGCAAATTAGAGGTCCGTTTATTATATTCTGCAATTTGCACGAGCTGCCAGAAAGACACGAGAAAAAAAGGGAGGTTTTGGCAGCCTTCCATCGTAGTGTGATGGACAAGTGTACGAGTCTCTTAAGATTATTGTGGGTTCAAATCTCCATGTCAAAAATACTGTTTTTAAGTTTGAGTATCAACTTAATTTTTTTTTACGTCATAGACTTGTGGATCAGACACGTGAGTGAATTTTTGTAATCGTCTTACA
>JAECMU010060417.1:0-23599 GCA_016106625.1 Dracogyra subfuscus
GCATCAACTCTAACTGGAACTGAAGAACTTGCTTTTCCAAAACAATCTATCTGTCCAAAAGGAACTGCACCCGACCAATCAGTTTTACCTTGTTTTGAGGCGCTGGTGAAAGTAGTGTCCTCATCCGTACCAACAGTGTTACCGGTTATGTTTTTGTCGTTTGAACTCTCTACACTATTGGCAACTGCAGCACAGAGATCAAAGCCTGCCCATTGTGTACCATCAGCACCTCCACCACCACCACTTTGGTCAGCTTCAAGATACAGCTGTGAGCAAGTCTATCAAGAAGCATCAGAAGTGAAACAAGCATGCACATGCAAGACAGAAAAGAGACAACAGTTACTGCAGTTAAGTTTTGCATTTAATGTTACAGTGTGAGACGTTAGCATATGAAGTCAGGGTCACATGGCAGTTAACGTACTAAAGGCAGAGACACATCAAATACTGAGATGACCTATACACCATGTACATTACTCTGCAGCTAACACAGACCTCGGAGAACTTGAACCATTTTTGAGTTATGCTAAACAAATTCAGGTAACCCATTTTGTTTTTGCCTAACCTTTTATGACCATGTAAATGATGTCCTCAATGTAACTATCAGAGGCCTGTAAAGCAGCAAGTTATTGCAAGACATTTTGTAAACATTAAAATTAACAGTTATTTATAGCTCCATAGCCATAATTCAATTATATACCAAAATACTGACAACCAATGATGATTACGGGAACAACTGCCATGCAACCTTGCTATTATGTTAGTTGTTAGTAGCTTAGTCCTTTGTAAAGTAGGCTTAATCCGATTTTCATTAAAAAATTTACATACATGTACACTTTTTAATCATAATTTGCAGATCTCTTTAGTATCACAAGTATTACTCATCTCTCACCTTCTTTTATCTTTCTGGCCAAAATTAGAATAAACAAATATTTTAACTACTTTCTCTATTAATTTAAAAACATCTCACACTGTAATTTTCAAGCCAGGAGTTAAAATAAAATAATCAACAAATAATCTATTATATATCATAAAATTAACTAGTTAGTAAAATCACATAGTTAGTGTAAAATGAAAAAAAGATGTTAACAATCTAAGAATTCCAAACAGATCTGAATGATTCCAAATGTGTAACTTGTAAACAAAATTATTAAACCGATTGAAAACAAAGCTACAATGCATATTACTTCTACTTAAATTATTCTATAAGTAATTCTACCAAACATTTTTATATGTGAGTCTGTAATGTGCAATATAATTGTAAAGAAATATACAATACTCTAAAAGAAATACTAATGCTATTGTCAAAACTTATATATTTAAATCCTGACTAGAGCATATAATTCAGCTACACACTAACAATACCATAAGCAGATCAACAGAAAATTACACTATATTGCTGCAAAGAAAAACAATATTCTGGCTTATAGTCAAATATGTAAATAGAAACTAATAATATAAAAATATGTACAATTTAACAGGGGTGCAGAAATCGAACATATTTCACTAGATTGGACCAGAACCAACTAAAATTTACTAGCCGCAATAATTTCTATTAGCCCACATTAGTGTGTCTTCACTTTAAATGATATATATGAATATATTGCTAAAACATTATTAAGAACACTTGGTAAGTGATCAACATCATGTGGCAAATAAGATCAAAAAGACAGATTGCCCCTTGAACTGGTACTTGGATTTTTTAACTTTTTAATTTTTTACTCGTGTTTAGCTAGTACTTTCTGCACTCCTGCTTTAAAGGTGGGGGGGGGGGGGGAGCCAACAATATAACACACAGGAATGTACATGTAAAAACATCTTTGTCAAAAGATCACACAACTGAAATATTTACAGTGTATGTGTGCTCATATAGACCTATCTACATGTAAAATATTACATAAAAATAAGACATCACTGAAAGTGATATTATGTGACGCTGACCCTGGAACATTCTTAGGCAATCAACTGGGATAATCATCCATTAGTTATGTCTACAAACTGACAGATAAGATGATTGCTAACAGTACTACCTTGTGATAAGAAGAGATATGTTTATAGACCGACACAGAAGATGATTGCTAACAGTACTAGCTTTGTGATGAGAAGAGATGTGTTTATAGACTGACACAGAAGATGACTGCTAGCAGTACTACCTTTGTGATGAGAAGAGATATGTCTACAGACCGACACAGAAGATGACTGCTAGCAGTACTACCTTTGTGATGAGAAGAGATATGTCTACAGACAGACACAGAAGATGACTGCTAGCAATACTACCTTTGTGATGAGAAGAGATATGTCAACAGACCGACACAGACGATGACTGCTAGCAGTACTACCTTTGTGATGAGAAGAGATATGTTTATAGACTGACACAGAAGATGACTGCTAGCAGTACTATCTTTGTAATGAGAAGAGATATGTCTACAGACCGACACAGAAGATGACTGCTAGCAGTACTACCTTTGTGATGAGAAGAGATATGTCTACAGACTGACACAGACGATGACTGCTAGCAGTACTACCTTTGTGATGAGAAGAGATATGTCAACAGACCGACACAGACGATGACTGCTAGCAGTACTACCTTTGTGATGAGAAGAGATATGTCTACAGACCGACACAGAAGATGACTGCTAGCAGTACTACCTTTGTGATGAGAAGAGATATGTCAACAGACCGACACAGAAGATGACTGCTAGCAGTACAACCTTTGTGATGAGAAGAGATATGTCTACAGACAGACACAGATGACTGCTAGCAGTACTACCTTTGTGATGAGAAGAGATATGTCTACAGACTGACACAGAAGATGACTAGAAGTAGTACTATCTTTGTAAAGAGAAGAGATGTCTACAGACCGACACAGAAGATGACTGCTAGCAGTACTACCTTTGTGATGAGAAGAGATATGTCTACAGACAGACACAGAAGATGACTGCTAGCAGTACTACCTTTGTGATGAGAAGAGATATGTCTACAGACTGACACAGAAGATGACTGCTAGCAGTACTATCTTTGTAATGAGAAGAGATGTCTACAGACCAACACAGGAGATGACTGCTAGCAGTACTACCTTTGTGATGTGAAGACATATGTCTATAGACCGACACAGAAGATGATTGCTAGCAGTACTACCTTTGTGATGAGAAGAAATATGTCTACAGACCGACACAGAAGATGACTGCTAGCAGTACTACCTTTTTGATGAGAAGAGATATGTCTACAGACCGACACAGATGATGACTGCTAGCAGTACTACCTTTGTGATGAGAAGAGATATGTCAACAGACCGACACAGAAGATGACTGCTAGCAGTACTACCTTTGTGATGAGAAGAGATATGTCTACAGACGGACACAGAAGATGACTGCTAGCAGTACTACCTTTGTGATGAGAAGAGGTATCTTTATAGACTGACACAGAAGATGACTGCTAGCAGTACTACCTTTGTGATGAGAAGAGATATGTCTACAGACAGACACAGAAGATGACTGCTAGCAGTACTACCTTTGTGATGAGAAGAGATATGTCTACAGACTGACACAGAAGATGACTGCTAGCAGTACTATCTTTGTAATGAGAAGAGATGTCTACAGACCGACACAGGAGATGACTGCTAGCAATACTACCTTTGTGATGAGAAGAGATATGTTTATAGACTGACACAGAAGATGACTGCTAGCAGTACTACCTTTGTGATGAGAAGAGATATGTCTACAGACTGACACAGAAGATGACTGCTAGCAGTACTATCTTTGTAATGAGAAGAGATGTCTACAGACCGACACAGGAGATGACTGCTAGCAGTACTACCTTTGTGAAACAGACTGGCATCAGTCAAGCACACTGCTAAGCCCAGAAGAAAAGCAGGAACAGTTTACTTTTATATACCACCAAATCAAATCCCATAGACAACAATAGTAACTCAGTAGCTGTTCATTTCAGTGATAACTGGTAGCATCTATGACTACGCTAGTTCCACATATAATTTTAGTACTTTTCTTTCTCACAGGTACCCCATACATGTTTCAAGCACAAAGCTACTTGATATAATGGTACTAGATTAAATAAAATTGCATACATATTTTTTTTACAACAAAAAAACATTTATCACCAATGACAGCTCTATCAAAAGTTGGGTGCACCTCAAATTTTGACCCAGCCAAAAGTTATTTGGTTTTTAGTAATACCTTTAGGAAACAGTAAACAAGAACTATCCAAACACCATCAATCTAGTGCCAAACCACTAACAGAAGTCATGTTTGCAATGTTTTGAAACAAATCTTCAAACACCATACAACTATATAGATGTTTATTACCTGATGCATATTTCACATAACTTTTGATTGATTAACGTTACATCAGATTCACACGTGATTCCATTTGAGATTATATTGCACTTCTCAGTTTTGCAAACCTAAAAGGCATGATAATATTTGATACTGTACCATTTCCAGTGTAAAACAGGGAATCCTCTTAGCATTGTCCAATGAATGCTATGGGTTTCGACAAAATTTTGACATTTTAGTGCCTTACAGATAGATGACATCATGTTTCCTGTATGACATAATAGTGCAATGTACTTGTATATACAGATGAATACACTTTTGTATAACCTATTACGAGGAATCAAACATTATGGACATTGGTTTTTCGGTTCATACTTGCATGAACCAAAATACAATTGCGATCAATTCTTTAAAAAAATATGTAGACAGACCATGTATAGTTTACACAACAGAAACTGAACACTACTGTTTTGTGTATATAAAGTACAATTGTTCTGATATATTTGTAAAACTGTTAAAGACGGGTTTAAAAAAAAAATGTTTTCAAGGAAGTATATAAATGAATCTACTTATCAAATATACACCAGTCAAAGAAGAATATCTTTCTGCAATATATACATTGTATGTACCTTATCAGCTTGTGTATTATCACAAACTAAATGCTTTGGCAGCAACTCTGAACTCTTGGATGGAGGTGCAGTCCAAACATCAATATCTTCATAGTCCGTAGAACTATCAGACTGATCGTGTGATTCAACCGATGAAATTTTAATGTTAACAAACTCAACAGGTTCATAATCTAACTGGTCATCTTCAGTTTCTTCAACAGTTGGTTCAAATCCCGTAAATGAAGATGCATCATAATATACGCCTTGAACCACAAGTGATTTATTAATATTTTCCTCATTTGAACCCTGTTTGTTATTGGTCTGATATGTAGTTGCATTGTGATCCGATGCTGCCAATTGCTTACAACAAACATCAGTCCCTGTAACTTCAAGTACTAGTGATGAGCAAGTCTATCATGAACCAGAAGTGAAAGTATCATGCACATGAAAGATAGAAAAGAGAAGGAAAAAGAGATTAGTAAGCAATGAAAATTTAGTAAGCTCTGGGCTTGTGGTTTATTCTGATTTTTATATCAAGTGAATTTGTTTTCATTTAAAATATAGCATATACTGTAAAATGGTTAATATTCGCGCATGTGTAATTTTCATGATTTTAATTTGACCGCGAAAATTAAACTCAAGTGAATATTAATACTATAGTATCATCTTTAAAAAAAAAAAAACTAACAAAAATAAGGTTAATACATTTCATTTACTCACATATTTGTTTCAAAAATTAAAATCAACACTTGTAAGTATCCAATCAATAGCTACAACAATAAAAAAATGTTTCGTCCAAATCTGTACTACTATTACTACTACTTCCGGTAGCAGCTGTATACACGTGTTTGACCGACTCATTCCGATGTCTTGACATAAGCCTAATCCGTTGGTACTTTTGAGAATGTATGCATGCAAACAAAATAGGATGAGATGTTTTCAACCACCGTAATTTATTAATTAGAACACTTATGGGAGAGATGATTAATCCACATTCGGGATTACAGTCATTCATTGTGTATGAGCCAAGCGACCATCTCGAGATAAAACGCTTGTGACTGTATCACTTGGTTATTGGTCAAATACTATTACTATTAGGCTAAGTCAGTCACAGTTCTTTTATCTTTGTGGATTAAAAAGTATGCAGTAGTATTGAACTTGTTCTATTTCATTCTTTATTTCCTTCTTTTTTACCGACTTAAGAAAAAGAGAAAAAAACGACCACGTGAAAATTACAAACCGTGAAATGGCTATAATTGACAAATGTCTGGTTTTTAACAGGGATTAGGCTTAGACAGGTTAGGTTCTGGCTTAGTTTTTGAAATGGGACTGTGTAAAATGTCCGGTTTTAAAGGAATTCCAGTTTACAGAGGGTCCGTTTTTGAGAAGTTTCACTGTATTCAGTTCGCCAGCTATGAATAGCATCTTTTATTCCATGCTATTTTACACATTTATTATCGTTCTGCAATATATACATTGTATGTACCTTATCAGTATCAGCTTGTGTATTATCACAAACCAAATGCCTTGGCAGCAACTCGGAACTCTTGGATTGAGGAGCAGTCCACGCATCAATATCTTCATAGTCCGTAGAACTATCAGACTGATCATGTGATTCAACCGATGACATTTTAATGTTAACAAACTCAACAGGTTCATAATCTAACTGGTCATCTGCAGTTTCTTCAACTGCTTTAACAGTTGGTTCAACTCTCGTAAATGAAGATGCATCATAATAGACGCCTTGAACCACAAGTGATTTATTAATATTTTTCTCATTTGAACCCTGTTTGTTATTGGTCTGATATGTAGCTGCATTGTGATCCGATGCTGCCAATTGCTTACAACAAACATCAGTCCCTGTAACTTCAAGTACTAGTGATGAGCAAGTCTATCATGAACCAGAAGTGAAAGTGCACATGAAAGATAGAAAAGAGAAGGGGGAAAAAAAAGTGATTAGTTTAGTAAGCATTGGGCTTGTGGTTAATTCTGATGTTTATAACAAGTGAATTTGTTTTCATTTGTATTAATATACATGTTACTTTTCATTGAAGTTGTTTTCAGGTAAAACTAGACTCAATTTTATTACCAACTGTAACAATAACAGCGCAACAGAAATGTGAATGGCAGTGGAAACTGGTCAATTTAAAAGACTAAAGAAAGCATGCAAGATTTGCATTATGCAGTGTAAAGGATCATAGCTTTGTGATGGGGGGGGGGGGGAAGACATGGTGTTTTTTTCTTGAAAAGAACTGGTGAATTGTTATGTTATGAAAAAAAGATTCAGGTGTGGTATTTGTATACAAGTCTCATGAATTATTCCAGACTTTGTCAACTTATTTTAGTTTTCTTCTCCAAAGATGTAGGCTAATTATTTAGTTTAATTTTATAAACACTCATATTGTAAAATTGATGTTTTGGAGGGGAAATGGCCATATAGTTAAATTTTAATACTGTAGGAGCCCGTTTAGAAGCCTTATTGCATAACACTGTTTAGTCGGAGGCCTTTGCTACTTTCTGGCAACTAAATCAAAGTTGGGTAGGTAATCAGTTTAGCAGCCTTGCATGCCGCTATTATTGCATCTCATTTTACACAAACATTTATACTATCTGTTATGTAGTATTTAAAATTAAAAGCCACAGAAAGGAAGGAAACATGGGATGATTTTTCTTCCAATACCTTATTCGTTTGTGTGTCACCAGCCAAATCCTCTGCAGACAAACCTGAACTCTTGGGAGAAGATGCAAGCCACACACTGACATCTTCATTATCTGTAGAATAATCAGTCAGATCCTGGAATTCTGATGAAGGACACAGGTTGACGTTTTTGTCATGATCAGCATTTTCAGATAGGTCCTGTAACTTGGGTGACAACTTTTTAGATGAAACACACTCGACTGGTTCATTGTCTAAGTGGCCTTCATTTTTCAGCCCCTTAGTTTTCTTAGCTGTTGGTTTGTGGCCTTTAAAAGATGATAATGCAATTTGGAGTTTAGTGTACTCAACAGGTTCATAATCTAATTGTTCTTCTTCAGCACTTAGTCTGTCTGCTTTGTTAGCTATGTGTTCCACTGATTTCAAGCCAGCCTCAGTTGGTGGTGCAGGTGCATCACGAAGGACATCAGGCTCTGTATCACTGGTAGTGTCTTTCATATGAAGTGGAACGAACTGCTTTACATTATTCCTAGTCACAGTTTGTCCAATATAATTAGCAGAAACAAGCCCAGGTGAATCAGAGGACTGTTTACATTCATCAAATCCAACTGGTTCTGATGGATTCACTTGTCCAAAAGAATCATTTTGTTCAGATGGATCAACCTTACCACCATCATCGCATAACGCATGCACAACTGCTACATTTTGTTTTGATACACTGGCGGTAGTGTCCTGAGCATTACCATTTAATCCATTTGTCAAATCCTCTGGTTTATAACCTAATTGGTTTTCTTCTTTAATTTTGCTCGCTGTTGATTCTAGAAGATTAAGGTTAACCAAATCTTGCACAGGACCCACACATGTAGAATCATTGTTAAAGTATTTTATATGAACCCTGCCTGGCTGGATTACATTTTTCTTAGTCATAGATGGTCCTAAAGAATTTGACAACATCAATCCTGGAGGATCAGAGGATTTTTCACTGTCATCAGATCCAAACAGATCCAAGAGCTCTGCTTGTCCAAAGGAATCTACTTGTCCAAATGGTTTAACTTTACTATCAGCAGCAAAAGCATCCACTAAATTTAGAGCATCCATTTCAGCCTGTTTGTTAGAGTCTTGTTCAGTCATAGTTTGTCTTGATGAATCTGAAAACAGCTGTCCTGGAGAATGTGAGGATTCTTTACAGATATTAGATCCAACAAGATTTGAGAAATCTTCTTGTTCAAAGGAAACTGCTTGTTCAGCAGATTCGCCTTGTCTGAATGGATTAACTTTACTATCTGCACCAAAAGCATCCACTGATTTCACTTTTTGTTTTGTTTCAGCCTGTTTTGAAATGCTGGTGTTGATGTCTTGAGCTGCATCAAAGACTGTGGCTTTGTTTTCCTGCTTTGAACTCTCTACATCATTGATCTCTGCTTTAACTTCAAGATATTTTGCTGTACAAGTCTACCGAGAGATCCCAGTAGTGAAACAAGAATGCACATGCAAGACAGAAAAGAGAGCAGTGTCATGATTTGTAATTAGTGTGAAAATGGTTTGTAGGCAGCTATGCCATTTATACAAGCAGCAGTACATTTTCTGCAAAAATAGGACTTTAGTTTTTTTTAAGTATTCGATGCTTATTCCAATCAATGAGCTGTACAACTTTTTTCATAGCCATTTATATTTTGGAAAAGGAGGTGGATTTCTGCAGTATTCTGGCCTTCATAACAACTGATGAATTTATTTGCAAATTCTACAACTAATATTGATTTTCTTCAATAGATATTTCTTACACATACCATTGAAATCAAACAATTAGTAGCCACTAGTCACTTGTGTTCTCACAAATAAAATTAATTAACTCCCCATATATGTGATCATAATCTATCAACCAAAATGAAATATACACTTCACATTCTTTATTAGTCTCAGAGGAAATATCTTACATGATTATATTATAAAATTAATGTATATATGAACAAGCATTATGAGAGTACTGCTAAAGCAATATATGTCCCCTACCGGACCCCCAAAAGTTCAAGAGCCATAATTCCATCAAAAACGGGTAAATTGCCATGAAAATCAAACTTGATCTGTAACAGTACCTGATATAACTATACACACAATTTCACATTCTTTAAAAAACCAACTATATATGGGACAGACGGACAGACAAGGCAGACAGAAGGACAGAAATGATACATACAGTCCCCTCCCATTGGAACTCACAGCAGACTAATAATTACAGGTAATAAACATTGGAGAAACAGCACACTTCCTGCGAGTACCTGATACACAATGACTCGGTGAAGTACTGTTGTAGTAGTAATTAGTTATGGCACCAAAGACTATAGCTCAAGACTGCAAGGAAAGGACATTTATACCTGCCCAACACCTCCACACATTTTAATCTATACTTATTTAGGCGTCTAATAAAGTAATATATGCTTATTTTGACACTTGATTATGAATGAGATAGAAAGAAACCCTTCTGCAGCCATATAAGTTACTCCTACTGAAAATGGAATGGTATAGTATATGGATTAATGTGCACATTCAGAGCAAGCTGTTTTAGTGCAAGCCTGTCATGGGCACAGATGCCGGATTCTGCCAGCTCCTCCGTCCAAGACAGGAAAGGTTGGGGTGGGTAGAGAAGGGACCGCCTACACTGGCAAGACTGCAGCAACAGCTCTACTGGGGTCTTAATGAAAAGAAGCAAGAGATCTTTTACACACACACACATACACCCAGGAACACATGTGCATACTACAATGTGATAGTCATGAGACTCAGGTTGGGACATACCAGCTACCAGTCACAGAGTTTAAACTAGGTAAAAATAAATCTACAATTCATAGTTTAACATGCTGCTGCCATCACATAGGATACAACAAGATTCACCTGTGTTTGTTTGTGTCGCTTCACCTTCCTGAATTTATGCAAAGGAGTCATTCCCAGCCATTACCATTCCTCCATCCCACCCACCCAGCCAATCTTTCCCATTAATCCATCTAAATCAACATCAACTGCCAGATCTCAGTTTGACATAATTTGCCATATTTTCCACATTAGCTTTCAATCAGATAAGAACAACCTAATTTAAGTAATGCACATATTCACACTCATAGTGATACTGATAAATGGTTGACGACAATGTCACTGTTATCATTCAATACACTGACGACAGCCTGGCAATAAAAACTCCTTAACATGAAGTTGTCAATCTCAATACAGATCAACCTACGCACTCAAAGCTCATATGAATGTACGTTACAGTCTCACAAATTAAAAGTTTATTTTGTTTTAACATCACCACTATAGCAAATGATTTATCAATCATCATCTATTGAAAGTCTTACATTTGTAAAAACATTTACCAATGGCCTTAGAGGGAACACATTGCATTTTTCTGTTAGAAAAAAAGGAAACTTTAGACTTTAGATTTTAGATATACCAGTTGTGGAGAATTTGTTGGAATGAAATACATACAGTTGTGGGGCATTTATTGGAATGGGATAAACCCAACCAGTGAATTGGCTCTATTGAGGTGGATCAATCCTATGACACAAGTAGCCCAGGCGAGCTAAATCCTGCCCCCGTCACACAACTAACACTTCTTGGCCATTGAAGAAACCAGCTGGTGTAATCCATTCACAATCACACTATGTCCATCTGTAGTAGTTGTGGTTGTAACTTAATGTAAGTTAAAAGTTAAAGTTTGTTTTGTTTAAGGACACCACTAGAGTAGATTGATTTAGTAATCATCGGCTACTGGTTGTAAAACATTTGGTAATTCTGAAATATAGTCTAAGTTAGGAAACAGACACAACAAATACGATAGTGTAGTTTATGATAAAATGGTCAAATAAAAACGTTTAGGATAAAATGGTCAAATAAAAAAGTTAACTGTTCAGGCATCTGTCTGTTCGTATAAAATAATGGTTTATTTACCAAATCAATGAGACAAAAAGACTCCATCATATGCGGTCACGTGGGATAGTAAAATGACACCCTCGGTGGTGAAAATTTCGACCAGGGACTCGGTAAGCCTCGTCCCAGGTCAAAATATTTCCCACCTTGCGTGTCTATCCCACGTGACCACATATGATGGAGTCTTATAGTCTTACAGGCATAGTGGATGACCTGAGTTTTAAAGTCACAGACCTTAGTTTCAATCAGCAAAAATGGCCACTAATTTTGATTAATCAACAAACATGTAACACATATGGATAGAATTAGTTCAATAGTGAAACAAGAGTGTGAGACATTGAAATGGGGAATTACACTAGAGCTTGTCTCCATAGCCATTACTTCACAGAGGTATGTGCGTTTTTAAAATATGAAAACTGCATTTTGTGATATTAGAAACACCAAAATTATGAGAAACAATATGTATGTATGTATGGAAATGGATAATCTAAACAATGAAATCAATTATCAAAAGTGACATAAAAAGTAAAAATATGCCACAACACTTAATTAAAAATTAGGGTCAGTCACTTTAATATAGAGATTTGGATTATTTCTGAATTGGTAAGCAAAAGCGTGGCATGCTAAGTGACAGCAATAGCTAACAAACTCAAATGTCAATAGACATTTAATTTTTTACATTTTTTTTACATTTTATCAATTTTGAGACCATGTTTTTTTTTAGTGTGGAAGCAGCAAATAAAACACCAGTAAGTATGTTTTAGAAATCAATGGTGCAATTATGCAGGAGAGCAACTGCTCGCAGTGTCAAATTCACAGCAATTCTGTGAAAATAAATCGGTGATATCAGCGTGCAACAAGGTGAGCAGTGTTTTTTGTCCATGCTGGTATCATTTTGCACACATCAAAGCATAAGGACTGAAATACTAAATATCTTTCAATAAATTTTAAAAATATATTTTATACTGTTTTTCCTTTTTTCATCCCTCAATATATAATTTAGATTTTCCACTTATCATTGTTGAAAACCAAAGAAAATGATTCGTCTCAAAACTTTGATATAAACTGGCAGAATGCCCAGCTTCTTATAATCAAGTCAAAGTATTGTTTATTGATAATGCTGCTACTGCTATTAAAATCTATTGCATAACATGAAAGTAATATTGTAATACAGATGTGTTCAAATGATCACAATGAAAGCACCAAATTCAATACAGAGTAAAGAATGATTATATCCCATTACAACCTTATCCTTACTCATCCAAAGTACAAAAAAAATAGAATTCAAGAGGTCAAGAATAATTTATAGTTTCAAACTTGCACAAGTAGCAAATAGTACTCAGCCAAAGTCACATACAACTTCAACTGAAGAAATTATGTGAAACAGTCCAAAGCATTCACCGATAACTGGAACAAACCAAAAAAACAACAATTCAACCATCCAACATGAAGTTAAACAAACATTGCACAAGAGACTATGTTGTACTGGAAAGTGAAATAAATGACCGGAAAATGAAATGATGACTGGGACACAATTTAACACTTTCTTTCTTTCCACTGAAGGTTTCATTATTATGTTGTGGACATGCAAAAGCTTACAATTAAAGAGTTTTTAGCACAGAAAAATTTGTTTGTCAAGCAATCCAGATAAAAGAGGTTGCTATCCAAAGCAAATGCACTTGTTTGAGGACAGGTAATATTGAAAAGAAATTATGATTTGCTTACAGAAAGTTAAATAGCATTTGGATGTTGCTCCAATTGTAAAATCAAGTGGAAAAAACCCAAAACTAATCATGTGTTGGCTATGTTAAAAAAAAAAAAAGGTTTAACACGCAGTCATATTTTGTTCTTGCAATGAAGTTGATGTGAGAAGCACACAATTTTTTTTGTGTGTGAAAAAACAAAAATGATTTGACAACAAATAGTAGAATAGACTCAAAATACTGACACTGAATGACTACTAAGTAATAATAAATATCTGCTAATTACCTGTATTTCCACTCTCTTTACGTAACTGCCAGGGAAAATGCCCGTCTGATTTCCCAACGTGCCCGTCCACCAGGGTTCGTCTGTCTTAGTGACTAGAATCATATCACCCTCATTAAACTGAAGGTCTTCGGGATTTTCCGAAATGTAGTTGTACATCGCCACATAATACTCTGCAAAATAAAATCATCAAAGAAACATACATTTCAAAGGAATGCTTGTTTGACAACACCTTAGCACATTGTAAACTACGGCTATCTGATCCATAAATGATTATTTGGACACTTGGGCCCCTATTTTCACCTTTACCTAAGTGCTATGATATCGTAAAACAATTTTAAGCTATGACATCACTATGTTGTGGGCTATACTGACAATGGTTTTGCGATATTGTAGCGCAAACATAGCTTCAAAAATCTTTAGCTTAGTTTATAGAGAAAGAGATGAAATCCACTGGCACTATATAGGCTATAGGTAGGACAGTGCATACCATGGCTTTTGATATAAATCATGAGGAACTGACTGGGATGGGGAAAAAAGTTCCTAGAAAGGATCTTGTAACCCATCCCATCTAAGGGAAACACTCTACAACTGATTTGCATTCCATCTTCAGAACCCTATCAGAACATTTTCCCCTACTGTACACACAGACACACAGAGAAACACACACACATACAGAAAACATACAGAAAACACACACACACACACACACACACACACACACATAGGCACACACAGATACACACAGATACACACTCACCACTGGCAGGGCAGTCCTTCATCTTTGAATTTATATGGTTGTACAGAAGTGTTTTCAGACATCAGATGAATGTTTGTTCCAAATTTACTCTCATGTGTTACTCATCAATATTGTACTTCACTAACTCACTGACACTAATTTACTCCATTGGGGGTCAGAAGGCGTATAAACTAGTATAAGAAATATGGACCAGGCGGGAGAGGGGATATTGACCGTATTGACATTTACCTAAGAGTATATATCCTAGAATCCTCCAGAAGTAATCGAATGCCACCACGTACCCTACTCTTTCCTAAGAACCATATATTATCTATACATCTCACAGAAGCTCCGGTTGGAATGGGAAATAATTCAATCTATCCACTCAGAGAAATCAATCTTATATCACAGCTTATTACCAGCTTCACTTCACTGACGTTCTCAAGTTCACAGAGTTGACTGTTGTAACATTAATTAGGACAGAAGATCTGGACAAAATGTGTTTACCTCCTTCAGTAGGCTTGTTTATGGCGGGAGATGACCTGGCACTGTTAACCTTTTCCAGTGTTCCTATTGGGCTTCCATTTAATGAACTGAAAGAGAAAACACGCATGTATACCTCTCACAATGAACAGATGTTTTGGGTTTGGGTTTTTTCTGCACTTCACTTCTTGATACGTGTCATGGTATTTATTCAATTCAAAAGTAACTCATTATATAATTTTGCTTCACAACCAATCATATATTATTGCTGTAATTAATTTGTTTTTTAATAAACCCAAGAGTGTGTCATATTGCAATTTATCCTCTACCTTACCAATAATATGCATGACATAGACCCATTTTTTATTTACAATTATTAACTTGGTTAATAATGTTTTCCTGTCAATGTGTCTTACAAGCCAACAAGACCTGTATACCAGAGAGTAACATTTTAATAATATTTAGTTCAAATTACATTTGTGTTAGTTGGGATGATGTTATACTACCAATGAAGGTGACATATGCCGATTAACATAGACTCAGGATATTTTCCACACTGAAAAAAACTTGTGATAAATCCTCTGTTTATATTCCTATACATGTTTGAAAATCATCTGCTGTGCTAATAGATCTTTACTGTATGTGCCATTGTCATACCATACAGTTACTGTCTCCAGTATCTAACATTAATGGCTTTTATTCAAATAAATTTATTTCTAACCTGTTTTTGGAAGATCCAACACCAATAAGTTTAACATATGCCTTTGGGAACCATCCAGTCTGCAATACAAATACGAACAATCCTAATAAGAATACATTTTGAAGATTGTACATTAAAAAATAAAACCCATTAAGGGTTGTAAAATGACAGGGATGTGGCGTTTGACAGAAAAATTTAAGTTGTTATCATAAGGAAAAAAGAAATGAGAATCCTAAACATTAAAACAAAATTGAAAAAAAACACCAGAATACAAGTTTATGTTCTAAATTTTTCATTTGTTCTCAATTAATAAGTACTTAAAAATTATTCAACATAAACAAAAATGTCATAATTGAAGTTTATTTAGTTTAATGACACCATTAGAGCACACTGATTTATTAATCATCAACTCTTTTATGTCTAACATTTAATAATTCTAACAATCTTAAAAGAAAACACATTACTCTGATATGCACTTTCACAGACAAGACAACACTGTCACTGGTATGCCAATTGTGGGGCATTGGCTGAAACAGCGAAAATAAAACACCCACCAATTATCAGAATGGGACCACTGAAGAGGTTCGATCCTATGACCCAAGCACTTTAGGCAGGCCCCCCTTGTCACAATCCAGTAAGATACAAATGATTACACTAATTATAAGATGAAAGCAGCTTACCTGACCGGCCAGTTCACCCATCCACCACATGTCCTGCTGTTCCTTGACCGTGATCACATCGTCCTTGTTGAATGTCAGGTGGTTATCCTGGCGAGCCTTCCACGGATACATAGCCTTGCAGAGAAGACCCTCGGGTGCCATTGTACCCTGAAACACCAAGCATTCTGAAGAGGACTGCTAAAGCAATACATGTCCCCTACCAAAGTTTTATATCTCCTAAGTTCAAGGGCCATAACAGTGTCAAAAATGGGTAAATTATCATGAAAGTCAAACCTCATCTGTAACAGTACTTATACATTAAAGCTATGCACAAACTTTTAACACTATATTTTAAGGCATGGCAAACAAAATTAAAAAAAAAAAAAAAAAAAAAATGTTTGGAAAACTATATGTGGAACAGATGAAAGGACAGGGATAAAACCTATAATCACCTCCAGTCTGACCGGTAGGGTGCTAAAACATTAGATAACAATTATGAACAGCCGTGCAACAAACTCTATAATATAATAATGAGTGACCATTCTACCATATTAAAAACATCCAACAGCTCCTCATAGCACTCATACTCTGGAACTTGAGAAAGACATAGAATGGGAACCTCTGTAGTCTCTTACATCTAACAAATACTAGAAGACACCTTACACTTTAACTCAGATATATTATTACAAGAGATTCAATACCTTTAAACTTTCATTAGGTTATTTAATTTTAAAATATCAATTATAAGAATTACATAACTGTCAATCTGATGAAATATAAGTTTTGTTATTGCATGTTCATTAAGAGCAACTTATCCCTACAGCAATATCCAACATTTAACAGGAGAGCTACTGGGCCTTGTAACCTCTAACCAGTTAACAGGAGAGCTACTGGGCCTTGTAACCTCTAACCAGGTAACAGGAGAGCTACTGGGCCTTGTAACCTCTAACCAGTTAACAGGAGAGCTACTGGGCCTTGTAACCTCTAACCAGTTAATAGGAGAGCTACTGGGCCTTGTAACCTCAAACCAGTTAACAGGATAGCTACTGGGCCTTGTAACCTCTAACCAGTTAACAGGAGAGCTACTGGGCCTTGTAACCTCTTAACTAGTTAACAGGAGAGCTACTGGGCCTTGTAACCTCTAACCAGTTAACAGGAGAGTTACTGGGCCTTGTAACCTCTAACCAGTTAACAGGAGAGCTACTGGGCCTTGTAACCTCTTAACTAGTTAACAGGAGAGCTACATAATGTATTACTGCATTTAAATTCACAGAATTAAAGAGTAGTTTTTGTCACATCCTGTTATCTTTCTCTATAGATCTGCAATGAGCTAAATGATTTTTCAGACTACAGATGACACGTACCTGACCAGGAGTTGGTGTTAATGCCATAAAGGGTGACTCGACCGATGTCGTTAGGGTTGAGGGCTCAGCTACAGAATCAACTTCAATGTCCTGCGGCAGTGTTACTGGCTCGTCCTGAACTGGGGCAGCTAACTGTGGTTCTGCTGCACTGGAGTGATAAATAAAATTGAACAACATTTATACTGATGGAAAGAAATAAGGGACTACAAGGAATTTTAGACCAAATGTAAATCTCTACAAGCTCAATAATGTCAGTATTCCATACACAGGGAACATTTTTTTTTTTAAATCTTGATTAGTGAAATTTCGATTCAAATGAAAATTGATTAGCAATTACTGTTTTAATGTCTTAAAATTGTGTAGTGATCTCTGAAACTTGCGTAGTGAATTGCGACGCAATACTGAACAAAATGTTCCCTGATACAGAGGTGTATCATGGCATTGGATGTCAATAGTTTTTATTGATGGCCAGTAGCACGGACCGCAGTCAACTTCTGAAGCTATGTACTGAGGATTTAGGTTGCAGTCATATTATTTGCCATGATTATTTGTGCGATCCCTTAAATCTTTATATCAGTATATTTAGCACACGTTCCTCAGTTTCAAATAGATTTCAGTGATCAGTGTTTATGGCATTATGTAACAGGCATACAGCCTGTTAGCCCATCCACTTCACTTAATGATCAAACACTGTTTACAAACAATAATGAAAGCACTGTCTCAGCATGTGTCGCTCACCTGGTTGCGATGACGTAGTGCATTACAGAGTAATGAAAACAATTTGATTAAGTAGAAACGACTAAAAATACAAGACCTGTTTCACAGATAACACACAGTTTACCGACCAACATAATGAACTAGCTCCACATGCATCCTAGGGGCTGTCATGTAGTTCAATGGTAGAGCACTTGCCTGATGTGCAATTGGTTGCAGGATCGATCCCCATTGATGGATTTTGTTTCTTTCCCCCATAACCCAATGATTGATACAATCCTGCCTAAGGGAATGTACAGATAAAATATCCCATGCTGCCCTTTTGGTAAGATTAGCTTGTATGGTGGCAGTGGTTCCCAATTTCTCTTCTGACAGTGTCAAAATAGTTATATGTTAAAGACATCAAATAGCAACATTTTATAATGGGCTGAGGTGTTGTTAAACAAACATTCCTTTCTTTTACACGTGCATTCTAGAACAGTACATGCTCATGCTGACCCTCATACTGCAATGTGCCTACAGTTAAAACAAAAACATACAATCTACATCTAGCTTTTTTTGTAGGACAGACATACTTGTGTACAGGGGTGGAATGTTGCCCAGGATCAATGAGCCCACCGGGCCATTTCTCATTCCAGCCAATGCAACACAACTGGTATGTCAAAGGCTGTGATATGTGCTATCCTGTCTGTTGGATGGTACAATTAAAAAATCCCTTGCTACTAATGGACAAATGTAGCATGTTCCATAAGATTATAATGTCAAAATCACCAAATGTTTGACATCCAAAAGATGATTAATAAATAAATGTGCTCTAGTGGTGTGTTTAAACAAAACACATATTTACTTCTGTAGAACAAGTTCTGAACAAATGAATTTTATTTCTGACAGAAAGATTCATATTAAGCTGGAAATACCTTAGTACATTCATGGTGTTAGTGAAAAACACCTTACCTGGTAATGAAAAAAAACATAGAGAGAAAACGTTAGTTTTGTTTAACAACACCACTAGAGCACACTGATTTATTAATCATTGGCTTTACCACTGCGATACATCCCACCCATTACTTAGTAATTCTGGCCGACTAGTGATTCATGGTGTTAGTAAAAATAACCGTACCTGGTAATGAACATATTTTGGTTAACTAGTGATTCATGGTGTTAGTAAATAATCTTACCTGGTAATAAAGGTATTTTGGCTGACTAGTGGTTGACTAGATGGTTGGTCTTCAGCGAGCTCCACATAAGCTTTTGGAAACCAGCCTACTTGTCCATCTCTCTCCCCCCGGAACCACTCTTCCATGCCTTCAACACTCTCACCCTGTTCATCCGGTATCTGCAAATACAGAGAAAAAAACCCCCGAGATGTAGGCTTCTAATGACAAGATATAAATACGGGATGTAGGCTACTCTTCTAAAACATTATTGTAATTCAGTGCATTTGTAACAATGATTCTGATTGGATTTGTTTTAACACCTATGCTACAAAATCTGTGTTTTACTGTCAAAGTTAAAAAACTGTGTTTTGAAATAATTTCACGCCCCTCCAACCTATTTTACATACTGCATACAAAGTTAGTTAAATATTAATTAATTTTAAAATCTAAAATTAACATATTCTTTAATCAGATATACAAACTTAAAGGCTTTGATCACTCAGCTCTACTTAGTTGATAATTTTACTTAATTTACTTAATCACTAGTTGATGTTTTTCTAATGATTTTTCTTACAGAAATAAAATTTATTTAAGTTTGGGTTTTGATACTTTTTAAAACCAGATAAAATTAGAATAGGGATAAATCTTCAGTAACTATGTGCCCATTGTGGGTTTTCTCTCTTTTTTTTTCTTTCTTTTTTTTGGGGGGGGGGTGGGGGGGTTTGGGGCAGTAAGTTGCAGTCACATATCGGTGGTTTTACTGTTTGACAATTCTTGTTTTATTACTTGCTAACACTTAGTCAATAAAATCGAATCTACATAAGTAATATAATTGATTTACATCAGGAAATCAGAAAACACAATTTGTATATAGGACCTGCAAAATATTAAAACGATGAAAAGATGTATTTAGTAATTTTGCTATGAGGCTGTTCACAACTATCACAATTTCCACGAGCCTACAATGAGAACATTAGAGGTGAATTGGTCATTGCCAACTAAACAGAGTTGATAAAAACATTCCTTATGAAATCAACATTTTATGTGTACTTTCGGGATGGAGGTGTTGTGTACACCCTACAACAAAAATATAACTGTGAAATGTTGAATTATGAATGGCCTCTTTAATGAATAATAATGTATTTTTACCCAAACAACGTCACCAGGCATAAGTGTCAATTCATCACTACTTCTTGCTTCAAAGTCATACAAAGCTCTATACTTTTTCTTTGATCCTGACATGAAAGCTAAAAGTAAAATAGACAATACATTATAGAGATATCAATGGATTTTGAGTTTCAAGAAAACAGTATCATTATTTGATCATAATAACATTCTTAAGTGAAACTAATAAACGGTTAGCAAATTTATACAGAAATGAGGAAATTGGAGAAAACTTGAGGTGTTTTCTCTTTTATAGATACATTACCGGTCCTCAAACAAGTGCATTCCCCCCCCCCCCCAATGCAGTGGTCTGGTCCGAACATTCCAACAGCCAATGGGATGGCCTAAATTCTTCTACTGTATACTGCTCTCTAGTTCCGGTCACATGACTTAACTTCCTTCTTTTTCCCTGAGCGCATCGCACGGAGAACAGGAAGCGGGGAGGCCCGGGTGGGTTGAAATCTGTAGGACCGGTAATGTATCTATAAAAGAGAAATCACCTGAAATTTTCTCCATTTCTTTTCACATTACCGGTCCTCAAAGAAGTGCAGCATTCAACAGATGGTGGCGGGTGCAGAGATCCGTTGATGCTTCTTGTAACTCCCCAAGACCGGATAGCAGTTGACCAGCGGAAGAATAAGACCAACCATTGTGACCCCTTATCCTAGGGATGCCCGTCACAGACCAATGCAGGTGATGTTAGCAACAACAACCAGAATGGTGGCATCCGTCAGCAGTGGCGGTACAGCCCCCAGTACAATGGACCAGGAGGTAGAAGCCACATCAATGGGTTCTGACAGGGTGGGAAGACGTGGATGCATGTCATGGGCAAGCTCACATATTGACGAGTTAGTTTTGACTAAGCAGTCGACAACTTAATAAGGTGCATCCGTCAGAACATTGAATAACAAACCCCTGTGTGTTTTCTATCTAGTACACCCAAAGAAAATGTTAGTTCAATTAGTGATAACAAAACCACGTGCCGTGTAGTGCAGGGTTAGTTATCCAGACCAAAGTTCCAGCTACAGTGCATGAACTGTGTTAGAAGAACGAAGTCTAAGCAGTCCTCACCTGACGATTCGTTGGATATCTCAGTGTGCAGCCCAGAATCGATTAGACATCATCGGCGACGAGGTCGGCTGGTATTTAACAGAGTGTGCAGCAACAACAGGACCCAGATGGTGGAACCCCTCAACATCTTCTGTGGAAATGTCCTGCAGATAGTAGTTCGCGAAGATGAAGTCCGTAGCCCAGTAGCAACCCGTAATGATGTGTTGGAGTGGCGTGTTGCAATGCAGTGACATGTTGGCAGCCAAGGCACGATGTACCATGTGGGTTCATAGCAGATGGAGGTGGTAACCCTTCCTTCTGGTATGCCGTCAGGATACAGGACCGGATCCATGTAGCCACTGTGTTCTTGGTAATATCCCGCAATCGACTGTCGAAAAGAACTGGTCCTCTCAATATAGTGATGCAGGTCTCGAACAGGACACAATGTCAAATCATCAACGTCGGCTGGATCCACGATAGAGGAGAGAGCCTGCACAACATACGAACGAGGCTTTTGGTCGGGCAGCTGATTCTTGGCAACGAAGTTCATAAGTAGCCCCAAGTTGACCGCACGACAATCTCGGTGGAAGCGGACCAAGTCGACATCAAGACGATCTAGACACCAGATTCAAGTCCCAGTGTGGTGGCCAAAACCGTTGGACTCGATCTTCCAGGCGGAAGCCCTTAATCATCTTGTGGATCTATGGTACGCCTGATAACTTCGTTTCCGTAGCAACATCACGAACAGCAGCGATGACGGAAACGTACCCAGTGATGGTAGATCCCTTCAGACGTAAGGAAGTCCTCAAATACAGCAAAAAATCAGCAAGACGAGGTATCTGGATCATTTTTGTCGGACACACCATCGGTGAAAGCAGAGCCATCTGACGTTGTAAGCCGCAGTAGTGGATGATTTGTGTGCTTTAAAAATGGCCGCCGTAGACTGTGAAGAGAACCCTTTCTTCTTCAAACTCGTCCACGCGTGCAGTTGGAATAACTGCGGACGGTACAGTCTTGACGTGGGATGAACCAGCAGATGATCCCAGTCTGGCAGCGGTAACAGATGTGGATCGGCAAGACGTAACAGGTAGGGATACCACAGTCGGGTTGGCCACACTGGAGCAATGAGCAACAGGTGACAGTTGTACTGCTGAAACCACTGAAGCACCTGTGGAAGTAGGATCAGTGGAGGAAAGGCATAAGTGTCCAGTCGATCCCAGCTGCTGGCCAAGGCATCTAGATCCAGCGCTTCTGGATCTGGTACCGGAGACACGTACACCCGCAACTGATGGTTGAATCTTGTGGCGAACAAATCGATGTTTGGTGTCTAAGTCGGTCGCACACCCATCGAAATGCCTCCAGATGAAGCATCCATTCTGTCAGCTGTGAAGACGATGGTCGTGACAGCGTGTCGGCTAGCACTTTGGAAACTCCCGGGATATGACAAGCCCGAAGTTGTAGCGGAATCTGGGCGACCATCTTGAAGAGACGAAAGGTCAACTGCAGCAGAGGACTGGAGTGAGTTCCGCCCTGAAGGTTGATGTATGCCGCCGCCGTGGTGCTGTCTGTGGCCACCATGAGGAACGCCCCCGTCAACGTCTGTTGCCAGTGATGGATGGCGTGGTAGACTGCCAACAGCTACAGCATGTTGATGTGGAGTCAGAGTTCGTTGAGAGACCACAGCCCTGCCGTTGTCTGGTTGCTGAGATGAGCTCCCCAACCTTCCAGTGAAGCATCGACGAACAGGTGATGAGTAGCGAGGAATGGTCGCATAGACACACCTTCTAAGACGTTCGATTGGCGCTGCAACCACTCCAGGCAGATGTCTCAATTGAAGACAACCCTTGAGTGTCAAGTCAAGTCAGCGGAAGTACCGACTGTTAGAAAGCTTTATAGAAAACGAAGGTGAAAACCATTTCACCCAAACCAATACAAAACCAAAAGGCTAAAAAGAACAAATTTGTTGACTCAACACAGAGCCAAGGAAAATACGTCCAGATTGTATCGCGAAGAGAAAAAGAAGGAAGTTACAGTCATGTGACCGAACTAGAGAGCAGTATACAGTAGAAGAATTTAGGCCATCCCATTGGCTGTTGGGATGTTCGGACCAGA
>JAECMU010060429.1:0-11974 GCA_016106625.1 Dracogyra subfuscus
ATGTATTGTTATAAGTCATGACAGTAATGTAAAAAAAAAAAATACTACAGTTTTGATTTTTATCAACAAAAGAAAGAAAGAAAGAAAAAAGAAAGAAATGTTTTATTTAACAATGCATTCACAACATTTTATTTTCAGTTATACGACATCAGACATATGGTTAAGGACCACACAGATATTGATAGAGAAAACCCACTGTTGCCACTTCATGGGCTACTCTTTTTGATTAGCAGCAAGGGATCTTTTATATGCACCATCCTACAAATGGGATAGTACATACCACAGCCTTTGATACCAGTTGTGCACTAGCTGAAATGAGAAATAGCCCGATAGGACGACTGTGCATTGAGCGAGCACTTTATCACTGGGCGTCATCTTGTCCCAGAACAAAAGAAGCATTGCAATGTAATATAGTGTCTTCTCCAATTGAATAAAAAGAACACTTTTAACATTGATATTTTTCTACAGTGTCAAATAGCTGTCCCCTTGCACCCCCCCACTAAGTTTAGCTTTGAATTCCAATTGTGTTTTGTGATAAATTATTTATGTAATATTCCTGATATAAAGAACTGGAACATGGCTCAGTGGTTTAGCCATAATTTCATTATACATTAAAATGTTGATCACAAGTGGGATATATACTGACTATATAAAATGTTGATCACAAGTAGGATATATGCTGACTATATAAAATGTTGATCACAAGTGGGATATACGTTAAGTATATAAAGTGTGTTATGCTGACTATGTAACTTACTATGTATATTGTTAAATAAAATAATTGCATATATATATACTCCCCACCAAAACATTAAGCAGTTTATTACATTTTTTATAACTCATCTTTTTTTTTTTTTACTTACTTTAACAATATCAATATGTCAAACGTTCATGCCTATCAACACACCTCAAAATGTCAGTATCATAAACTGAACATGAACAGACATCTGCCTCATTACAGGGGGTGGGATGTAGCTCAGTGTTAAAGTTCACGCCTAATGCATGGTCATTCTAGGATCAATCCCCATCAGTGAGCCCAATGGGATATTTCTCATTCCAGCCAGTGCATCATGACTGGTATGTGCTACCTATCTGTGGTATGGTACATATAAAAACATTAGCAGTTTCCTCTCTATGACTGTCAAAATTACTAAATGTTTGACATCCAATAGCTGATGATTAATAAATCAATGTGCTCTAGTGGTGTTATTAAACAAAACAAACTTAACATTGTAACTGCTAAATTTAAAAAACAAAAATGGGATGGGGTGGGGGGAGGGAGAGTATATTGTCAGGAAATACAGTGTTTTGTTTCCACATGAAGCAGGTTAAGATATTATTTCATGCCCCTGTCTTTAGCTAGTGAGCCATCAATGCTAGTTTCATTTCTTTATTACAGTGTGGCAGTGCTCTTGACATATACAGGATACACACCTGCCAATAATAATACCTTCTCCTTGTCCCAGTAAACAACTCTGAGTATCACCACACTGCCATAATTTACAATGTATACACCATGTTGCCAAGAAACATCATTGTAATAAATGGATACCAGGGCTCAATTTCACAAAATATTGTAAGCCTAGTTTTGACGTAAATATAAATCTACGACTAAACCACAATTCTTATTACTATTATAGTACTAGAAATATAGTTAGAAATGCACTTATTTCATTTTATTTTGTCTTTAAGATGCTTCATCTTCCATAATGATGCAATTTCCTGTGTGAAATAAGATGACAAACATGTGTAAATGCAAGACTGGCGGGTATAAGTGCTAGTAGTAGATGTAAATTTAAGCTAAACTAAGACACAGTGAATGTAATGGTGATGTATGATGGAAAAGGGAAGGGGGATAAATTACCCCACCCACCCCTCCCACAAAAAAAATGTAATGTCCTGTTTTGTTTAGAAACGTATTTTTTGTCTAGCTAGAGTTAGAAAACCATCTATTACTTCTTTCTTTTTTAACTTATTATTATTATTAAAAAAAAATTACGGTTTTACAATTATGATAATTTATGTATGACCTTGTATCTTCCATTTTAACCTTCTTTTGTACTAAACATCTTGGAAATCTTGTTACAGAAAATGAAAATAAGTTGATTTTCAGGTATGGCAGGTCTTGTATTCTCCTGTGTCATGTTCACTGCTGCTGTTTAATTAGCTATATCTCACTGTTGACATCTTTATAGTTTATGTCATTCTTTAAACAAAACAAAAAAGATTTCTTGAAAATGTGACTCACCATTTTACCCAGTTGCTAGTAATTCAGATATAACTTAAAACAAACACACATAAATCTATATATAATATGTCATTTCATTATGGAAATTACAGTAATCTACCTTTTTTTTCTTCTTTTTTTTAATATAATTAATTTTGTTGGGAAATGGGAAAAGCTACATATTTTGTTCTCTTCTTGTTTTATTATTATTTGTTTAATCCCCCGTTCTTTCTCTCCTTTAACTTCCATCTCATTGCTTCCTGAACTGGCAGCTCTTTCTATCTTTGAAGTTATTTTGCTATCCACCTCCACATCCCAGTCCTTGTCACTCCAATAGCTATGGCTAGGGCCTAATAAAAAGAGCTAATTAATTGAATAAATAAATAAAATTGCTTTCATTTAGGATTTTCAGAATGTTTTAAATGTTATAATTTGTTAATCTAGACACAACCAGTTCTGCGCCTTGTTCCATGAAGTGATCTTAGCGTTAAGATCATATTAAGTGCATTAAGGTAGTTATGCATTTAAGTTGATCTTTGCACTAAGATTGCTTCTATGAACGACGCCCAGGTTATCAGCCCTTGATATATTTTTCTTAAATTTCACATACAGTCAAACACTGTTATATCGATGTTGAAGGGACTGAACCAAATCGCTAGATACATGTCAGAGATTTGAGATAAACACAATAGTTATCACCAGAAGTTATGCCACAAGATAATTTACTTTATCTCTAAAAGATAGCCTCGGCTGGTAAGATAACAAAATCCAAGATATTCTTCTTTGATTGTCTGTTAAAAATAGACCTCTTCAGTGGACCAATTCTTTGACTGGATTTTTTCTCATCTTAATTTTGTTCATGATTGGTGTATCAAAGACTATGGTATATGCTGTCCTGCCTAATGGAAACATATAGTGGGTTTCCCTTAGACAATATGTTAGAAGTATCAAATGTTTGACATCCAATAGCTAATGATTAATTAATCATTGTGGTCTAGTGATGTCATTAAAAGATATTATTAAACAAGTTTATTAAAAAAAAAAGTAAAAAAAAAAAATATTCATGGTTTAATTTATTTTAAAGAGTTTGTCAGATGACACCAAACAGCATACTGGCCTCGGTGGCGTTGTGGTTAGGCCATAGGTCTACAGGCTGGTAGGTACTGGGTTCGGATCCCAGTCGAGGCATGGGATTTTTAATCCAGATATCGACTACAAACCCTGAGTGAGTGCTCTGCAAGGCTCAATGGGTAGGTGTAAACCACTTGCACTGACCCATGATCCATAACTGGTTCAACAAAGGCCATGATTTGTGCTATCCTGCCTGTGAAAAGCACAAATAAAAGATCCCTTGCTGCCAATTGGAAAGAGTAGTCCATGAAGTGGCGACAGCGAGTTTCCTCTCAATATCTGTGTCTGACACCATATAACCGTAAATAAAATGTGTTGAGTGTGTCGTTAAATAAAACATTTCTTTCTTTCTTTTCTTTCCAAACAGCATGTTTTTTGTGGTTTACTTTACATGGTGAAATCTAGCATTGAGAAATCCAGTTTGTTGTTAAATGTAATTAGCCAGAAGGAAATAAATGAAAGCAGCCAAGTGTACAGATAAGGCGGCATTTGTCTGACTCACCTGATAACAGTGAGTGTTATAAACCTTATGGGGCCATCCATAAAGTACATACACCCAGAGGGGGATGGGGGGGGGGGGTTCGGAGAGTGTTTGTGGGTGGGTGGGGGGCAGTTCACTGACAGAATACATATGCAAATTAAAAAAAAAAAAATTATAGATGTAAAATGTATGCAATCCAAGGTCTGATATACATTGGGTAAGGTGAGTTAGGTGGGTTAGGTAATGTATACAGAGTTAATGGGTTAAAAGCCCCGAGATTTCCGATTGTGTGTGTACAAACTGTATGGATGGCCCTATGCTGCATCTCTTTCTTTCTGGGTTGGGGTGTAGCTCAATGGCAAGCTTGATGTGCAGATCGATCCCTGTTGGTGGGCCCATTGGGCTATTTCTTGTTCAAGCCAGTGCACCACAACTGGTATATTAAAGGCTGTGGTATGTGCTATCCTATTTGTGGGATGGTTCATATAAAAGATCCCTTTCTGTTAACTAAAAAGAGTAGCGTATAAAGTTGCGACAGCCAAGTCCAAGTCCAAGTCCTAAAGGTTTTACGTACACGTTCAGAGCAAGCTGTTGTAGCGTACGCCTATCACAGTCACAGGGACCGGCCTTGGCCGGATCCCTCCGTCTGTGACAGGAAAGGTGTGGGGGAGGGATAAGAAGGGACCACCTGCGCTATCAGATTCAAGAGAGAACCAGTAGCCCAATCAACTTGGCGACAGCAAGTTTCCTCTCTTAATATATATGTGGTCCTTAATCATGTCATATGCCATATAACTGTAAATAAAATGGTTGAGTGCATCCTTAAATAAAACATTTCCTTCCTTCTATTTGTTCCTGGGGTGGAATGTAGCTCAGTGGTAAACAATTCGTCTCAAGTGTGATGGATCACAGGATTAATCGCCTTCAGTGAAGTCAGGTTTTACCCCATCTCAAACAGTGCTTCATCACTGGTACTTAAAACACTGTGGTATGTACTGTGCTGCCTATGATAAAGTGCATATCAAATATCCATTCCTGCAGTAGGGGCAGTGGTGATGTGGCAGGAGCAGATTTCGACTATCTTGACCAAATATTGAAGCAACCATATGTTAGACGGCAAATGAAAAATGTGCTCAGATTATGTTAAATATATTTTCCTTTACTTCCTCTTTCTTTCTCTTTATCATCCCTTTTTATTGCTTCTTATTCTCTTATTCTCTCTCTTATTCTCTCTCTTTCTCTCTCTTATTCTCTCTCTTTCTCTTATTCTCTCTCTCTCTCTCTCTCTCTCTCTCTCTCTCTCTCTCTCTCTCTCTCTCTCTCTCTCTCTCTCTCTCTCTCTCTCTCTCTCTCTCTCTCTCTCTCTCTCTCTCTCTCTCTCTCTCATTCTCTCCTCTCTTCATCTCTGTTTCTGTTTCTCTCTTCCACTGTGTATGTGTGTGTGTGTGTGTGTGTCTCTCTCTCTCTTTCTCTATCTGTCTGTCTGTCTGTCTCTGTCTCTCTCTCTGTCTCTCTGTCTCTCTCTCTCTCTCTCTCTCTCTCTCTCTCTCTCTCTCTCTCTCTCTCTCTCTCTCTCTCTCTCTCTCTCTCTCTCTCTCTCTCTCTCTCTCTCTCTCTCTCTCTCTCTCTCTCTCTCATCATCTTATGGTATTATCTTCATTATTGTATCTTTATTTTTTTTCCTTTGTAAATGAACTTAATGAGAAAAAAATCTAGTTATTGTACATACAACTACCTTTCTTCATAATTAATTTTTATCTATTATGTTTTTCTTCAGAATTTATTTTTGCTATACACAGTAAAAACATTTCTTAATGTAGGATTCATAGCCTGATAACCAATCCCACTAACATACATCAGATGGAATAAATATTGGTTAAACCAAACAATTACAATGTGGCTGTTGGCCATTCAAAATATACACCGCTTGTCATTATCAACAGCGAGACACCGAAAACAAACATCAATCATTGATTATTACCCCTCTTATATATATTATGTTGTGTGTCGACCGTAGGCTGGTAATAAAACAGAGCTAAAACAAACTGCTGTTTCTTTATTGGTAGTTTACCAAAGTGTGTCCTGTTTGCAGGATTGTCAGGATATATAGTCCTATTTCCTGTTCCAACTTGTGCTCTATATAACTAGTTTATCTGTATAACTAGTTTATTAAAGGCTGGAGTAACACTGTTTTACATTCTACCCGATTGTTGTTTACCAGGTAAGACTTGTCAGTGTAGTACAACTAGGTTTTATATCAGTTATTGTATGTTTGGTTGTGAGTTTTGTTTTGTTGCTGTTTTAAGCAGGGCTTTTTTGTTTTACATTAGTTTAATTTTTTTTTACTTTTGTTTTTTGTTTCCGTTTTATTTTAAATCCTATTTGCTATTTACCATATCTAAGGTATGTACTAATATAGATGGACAGAGGTGTATTTCTGAGAGTGAGGTGAGATCCTTCATATTGTCAGGAACATTCTTGGATAATTCTCCCAAGAGAAATATTTTTATTTCAGGAGATAAAATATGGCATTTCCAGTGTTCCACCCCACCTCATTCTGTGACTGTGGGTTTTCAATTCCATCTAGTTCTCTGTAGTATGTGCTACCCTGCCTATTGTAAAACCTTTTTAAATAGTAAAATTGGTGGCAGTAGGTTTGTTATTTAGTTCTCTAGACCAAATATGACAATGACCATTTAGAAAATAACCAATGTGCTTTAAAGAATCATGAGCCTTTGGCGAATATTTTATAACATTCATTAACAAGGGACAGATAATTAGTAACTCCTCAAAGCAAGTTGGTTATTCTCTTTATTTTATTGTCACTTTTTACAGGTTTTTTAAATATAAAAGTCCCTAAACTATCTAAATCAGTTCTATCAGCCATTACATCAAATAACCTTATTCTCTGACATCATCGCATAGTTAATCAGGTTCTGTCAACAGTCAAATATTGACTGTACAAGTAATAATATTATGACTGTTAATGAATGAATGTGGGTGCAGCAAACAACCAACCTTCGTCATATTTAAGCCAGCCAATCAACAGCTGAAGAAGTAATCTGCACTTTGTGCAATTATCAAAGAAATATTACCCCAGATATTTTAGTTCAAATACTAATATGGGTAATTTTTTAATATTTGTTTTTGCCATTTTCTTAAAATGTGGCAAGTGGTACAATGGTTCTAACGTCTATATATGCGTGTGGAATGCAGTATTAGATCTGATGTATCACAGCATCAGTCAGCCTTCATGTTGGCGGCAGTCATGGGGGACATGATTTAGCTCAGTCAATTGATTGAACCATCTCAGTGAATCCATTCAACCGATTATTTGTTTTTCTTGTTCCAACCAGTACACCACAACTGGTCAAAAGCCATGGTATGTGCTTTCATGTCTGTGGGAAAGATCCCTTGCTGCATTAGGAAAATGTAGTGGGTTTCCTCTTTTGACTGAGTCAGAATTACCAAATGTTTGACATCCAATAGCCCAATGATTAATTTTATTAATTAATGTGCTCTAGTGGTGTTGTTGAAGAAAACAAACATCTTCTTCCCTTCATATGCATTCTGTGAGGTTTTACCAGTGCACAACCAATGCTTCATGAGTGGTATATCAAAAACTGTGGTATGTGCTATCCTGTCTATGGGATGATACATATAAAAGAGCCATTGCAACTAACAGAAAGATGTAGTAGGTTTCCTCTCTAAGACTACATCAAATTACCAAATGTTTAACATCCAATAAATCAATGTACTCGATCTAGCGGAGGTGTTAAAGAACACAAACTTCTTCTTTTTTACCATCTAAACCAAGTGTGAAAATAACCATATGTTAAACACCAAATAGTCACATTAAATATGTTCTGAGGTATTCTTCGACAAACCTTTCTTTTCTACTCTTGCCCTTTACACACAACATGTTTGTTTTGTCATCTAGTCAACAGCTCCAAAATCAATTGCTACAACTATGAATTCAACATTTTTCTGTAGCAGAAGTAGATTAAATTATTGTTTTCCTTCAACTCTTGTTAGCGAGCTTTTCAGAGAAGACAAACAACAAAAATGAATAGGTTTACCATCTGCTGTAGACCGGTAATATAGACTGGTTATATACCATCGCTGCATGCTGGAGGGGAGCTGGGACTGTGCCAGAAAGATAGCATCAGATCAATACATGCAAGACAAGCTTTACTGCCACATCCTGACGTGCCATCATCAGCTGCCAACTGTAGCAAGGACAGCAGAAGCGGCAAGGTGTAGTCCGCTAATTAACTTCACTGTGCTTTCATCCCCAGCACGCTCATTACATCAATACATGGATATCCAGCGGTTCACCGAGACACCAGGCAACAGGAGATACGTTTTGATGAGGAATGTGTAAACACGGATTACGTTCTGCCAGCTTGTATAGATCTCAATGATTCGCAGGATTCTCAGTTGCCAGATTACCGACTTTTCACCAGCTTAACTTTTTAGTCCTTTTTTTGTGTTTTTGTTCTCATTCTTCTTGAAACAAGGGATCGTGTAACGGACATCAATGCTGTTGTCATTCACTGGTAGGAATAAGATTTTTGTAACAGTTGGTTTTTGTGTGCAAAATATTTGTTATTTGAATTTTAGATAAGTTCTACTTGGAATCTATATTGTAGTTTTATATGTATGCCTCAGTTCTAAATAAACATAAACATCTCAATAAATAATCTTTAAAGATCTTTATAGATTATTCATCTATATGTGCAACAGTTTCATTTAAAAATTATTGTTCTACCAATATTTATTAAGGTTAATGTTTCCATTCATGAGTTATATTATTCACCCATATTTGACTGGCAAATTACATACCAGAAACTCTCTAAACCAGACATCCATTAAAACTGGACATTTGTCTTGGTCCTATGGGTGTCTGGATTACAAGGGTTTCATTGTATTTCTAAATATGTCAGAAAATGCCAGCAATGGTTGGGATGAAGCAGTAATTAATTGACAATAAATCTTGTCATACTAAAGCAATATTCTTAAAAAAGTATAAATCTTTTTGTGACCTTTCCAGAAAACTGGTCAGCCAAAAAATCAGAAAACAAAAGATTCATTAAAACCTTACATTTTGGTTTGCCTTTTAACTGTATGGCAGGAGGGTTTGTTAGAGGAGGGTTTGTGGGAAGCATGCATATACTATTATATATATTTTGTGAACCAGCATGAGAGCTGTAGGTCAGTGGCCTTTCACTGCTTACTTGAGACATAGTCTGTATAGTCTGTACCTGTTTTTTATGAATGATATCCGTCTTCACTGTGTCAAGAGATCAGTCAGTGTCATCCATCATCTGAGACACTCTGCGATGACCTCTTACATCTCTATTAGCAGGGCAAAATGAATGTATTTGCACTTCAAACTGTGCTCAAGACCTAGTTTCACAAACCCTTTTGACTGTATCTCATTTTCCATACATTTAAAAGTTTGTAATTATTTCTAGTAAATCTGTCTCTCTCTGTCTCTCTCTCTGTCTCTGTCTCTCTATATACATTATATAAACACACACACACACACACACACACACACACACACACACACAAATTGCTTTGGTTTATTCATACTTTACATGATATCTGTACATCTGAAAACTAGTCTGAGCTGTTTTTATTACAGACAAAAAATCTTTGCAACTTATCAAATTGTGCAGAACAAGAAATTAGCATTAAGAAATAACATTTTATAAATATAACAAAATAATACAATACTAGTATTATATTTTAGTAGAGTTTTGAATGATGATACTGTTTCATTGTTTTCTTGTTTTCCCTTTCCTGTATTCATGTTGATTTCTGGTATTGAAAATAAAGGATATACAGTGCACCATTTATGAGCAGGAAATGTAGCAAAGACAGATGACCTTTCATTTACAAATTGACATATGAACATATGCTTATTACTCAGTATACAAATTGTATAAAACATATATATGTTACAGTCAATGTGTCAAACCAGTCATTTGACCAAATGACTGAAATTTTCAGTCATTTGGTCAAATGCCTCTGACCGCCAGTCATTTGACCAAATGACTAAAATTTCCAGTCATTTGGCCAAATGACTGAAAAAGACCTCCAGTCATTTGGCCAAATGACTAAAGGGTATTTCTTGGGTGTTTTCTAATAACTAAACTATGTTTCATCTCTATTTATGTTTATTATAACAAAAATGAATAATCAAATACATGTAACAACAAATTTACCAGTATAATGCATTGGTGACACATAATACATATTTCATTTATGTAAACAATTTACACTGTTGCGAATGGACGAGCTACTCTCGATATACTAAGTCAAAACATATACTAGCTCGAATGCTTTTTTTACAATTTAGATTGACCGTTCAAAATTCGCGCCAAAATTTCCTCAAATCAAACTGCGCACCTTTTTCTCTTTGGCTTATTAATGCTCCATTCAAAATTCCATAGCACCACCACCCACTCCTACCGATTTCGGTCGGACTGCTGGTGCTCCCTTGCACCTGCACCGAATGCTTCCCGAATATGATCCGTTCGCTCTCCGAACACACAAATTCCTATTCGGAAAACAAACGGAATGGCATTCGGGCCAGTGTGATCGGCCCTTTAAGGACACAGGTTGATTAGTACAAAACAAAGACAACAAACTTGAAAGAAGATGTAAAATAAACAGTTGTAAGAACTGTTCACAAAGTGTAATCTTAGTGTTGCTTTAAGGACACAGGCTGATTAGTACAAAAAAAGAAGAATATTTGACATAATGACTGAAATAAATTCCCATTCAGGCAATCTGTCAAATTATAGACAATACTTGACATATTGACTGAATTCAAAATTCCCTATCAGGCAATCTGTCAAACTGAGGGCACTCATTTGGCCAAATGACTGGCGGCCAGAGGCATTTGACCAAATGACTGAAAATTTCAGTCATTTGGCCAAATGACTGGTTTGACACATTGACTGTAACATATATATATATTAGTATATTTTCTTTCACACAATGTCCTTAAAAAAATATTTTAAAAAAGCCTCGGTGGCATCGTAGTTAGGCCATCGATCTACAGACTGGTAGGTAATGAGTTCGGATCCCAGTCGAGGCATGGGATTTTTAATCCACATACTGACTCCAAACCCTGAGTGAGTGCTCCACAAGGCTGACAAGTAATCCATAAATGGTTCAACAAAGGCCATGGTTTGTGCTATCCTGCCTGGGGGAAGTGCAAATAAAAGATCCCTTGCTGTTAATCGGAAAGAGTAGCCCATGAAGTGATGACAGTAGATTTCCTCTCAAAATCTGTGTGGTCCTTAACCATATGTCTGACGCCATATAACCATAAATAAAATGTGTTGAGTGCATCATAAATAAAGCATTTCTTTCTTTCTTTCTTTAAAAAACCCCTAAAAAAACCCAGTTCTTCTACATGTATTTGAAAAACTTAAAGACTATTACATTGCATGTGTACCCAAAACCACTTAATAAAAAATTAAAATGACCATATACAACATCCTAGAGTACACCAAAGAGTATTAGCAATTTAGAAATTTTACACATCCCCAGAATCCATAAGCTTACAACAATCTTACTATTAATCATAATTTATATATATATATAATATATATATATATATACAGTCAAACCTGTCTTAAGCGGTCACGCTAGGGAGTAGATAAAAGTGGCCGCTTAAGTCAGGTGGCCGCTGATTACAGATTGCTGCATATCGTCTTAAAAATAATAATCTTGTTTTACTGTCTGTACTGCTATTTAAAGAATGCATGCTTCACAGTTTACTATAAATACTTTTGACATGTCGTCTCCTGGAAAAATTGGAACTGGAATGTATCAAATTAACCGTTCTCACCAAGTTTGTTTTATTTCCGTTTAATTATTTAATTCCTGCTTCATGCGGGGTATTGTCATAGTAAGTGAACCTTCAAATGCCAAGCGTAGCCTGCCCAGAGGCAATTAGATGTACTCCATAGCCATACTTTCTTAACTGATACATAGTAGAGATGTCGGGACTGAATGGGTACTAGTATACCTGAAGGTGTGAAGATCGGTTCGGTACTGGGCCTTATCGCTGTTGTTAAGTATCTCTGTTATATAATAGTAAATATTTACTTTGG